>JALIGW010000050.1:1836773-1874273 GCA_023053685.1 Diadophis punctatus similis | reverse complement strand
TCCCAACTCATAACTCATAAGAGCCAAGGTGGCGCAGCGGTTAGAGGCAGTACTGCAGGCCACTTTAGCTGACTGTGATCCACAGGTCAGCGGTTCAAATCTCACGGGCTCAAGGTTGACTCAGCCTTCCATCCTTCCGAGGTAGGTAAAATGAGGACCCAGATTGTTGGGGGCAATATAAATATACATTGCTTACTGGTGTAAACCGCTTAGAGAGTGCTTGCACTGTGAGGTGATATATAAATCTCACAAATAAATGAATGAATGAATGAATGAATGAATGAATGAATGAATGAATGAATGAATGAATCTGTGGTTGCTGCCAGAGACAGATCACAGATACATGATAGAAAGATACATACATACATATATTGATATGAGTGAATTTCAGTGTTTTGTTCTCACCAGTGGCTAGAGGAACGCTAATCATAAACGTTTGGCCCCTGTTTGATTTCTCCTTTGATGGAATAGAATAGAAAATAGAAAACAATAGAAAATAGAAAACAATAGAAAATAGAAAATAGAAAAAAATAGGAAATAGAAAATAATAGAAAATAGAAAATAGAAAAAAATAGGAAATAGAAAATAATAGAAAATAAAAGAAAATAGAAAATAGCATAGCATAGCATAGCCAAGGATGACAGCCTTCAGCCCAGCCTCTACCACATCCGCACCAACAGCAGTGCACTCTGTACCCAGTGAGGAGCTCCTCCCCCTGGCCAGGATTGAAGTCTTGGACCTCTGGACTTGCTGAGACCCTTCAAAGCCTCAGTGTCAGAGGCGGGTTAGTGTCAGGGTTCCAAGTAACACACCCAATGTAATCAAAACTCCAAGGCAGGCTTGTTCCTCAAAGTATAGATTTATGTGGCATGTCATATTGGCACATCTGGTGAAAACTCAACTCTAAACTCCCACGGCTTCCCCCTCCCCCCAGTTAAAATACAGTTTTCTTTCCTCTTTCTATGCAGTCCATCACATGGTCCTATCAGGTCACTGTCCAAAAGTCAGTTGGTCCCAGACTCCACCTCCCCAACACCTGGTGAGAAAGTCCCAGAGGAAAGGATTTTGTTTTGGCTACAGGTCCCCAGCTAACTCTACCTCCCTCTCATATTCCCACAGCTCAACCCAGCTCTGCTGTGGCAGCCCTGAAGATGCTAAAGAAAATGGCTGCAGGGTAGACACCCAGAGGGGATTGAGGTCCTGCTGAAACCTGGGAGAAATTCTCCCATTTCTGCTCTCCTTGCATTTTGGGATCTCCCAACTGGGTTTACACAACTGTTTGGTGCTTGTTTTCTTGGAGACATTTCTAGAATAGAGTAGAGTAGAGTAGAGTAGAGTAGAGTAGAGTAGAGTAGAGTAGAGTAGAGTAGAGTAGAGTAGAGTAGAGTAGAGTAGAGTAGGGTAGGGGAGGGGAGGGTAGGGGAGGGGAGGGGAGGAGCGGAGAGGAGGGGAGGAGGAGAGGAGAGGAGGAGAGGAGGGGAGGAGAGGAGAGGAGAGGAGGGGAGGGGAGGAGAGGAGGGGAGGAGGAGAGGAGAGGAGAGGAGAGGAGAGGAGAGGAGAGGAGAAGAGAAGAGAAGAAGAGAAGAACTTTATTGTCACTTTGAATGTACACTAATCGGCATAGATTAAAATGAAATTTCATTGCATACAGCTCTCAAAAAGTCACCCCCTCCAATACACACTACATGAACTGCTTGAGGGTTGAATGCGATCCTTCAAACACCTATGAGATGCTGAAGTTTTCTTCAGAATGGGTTGTCTTCTCAAAAACACGCTGCAGGGACATATCCCACAGGACTCTTTCCCGAAGAGGCTTGTTCTTCTCTGACCACTTCCTGAAATGGCCATGTGAATGGTTTAAAACAAGTCTGATTGGCAAAATGTCTAGGAAGGTAAAGTGACACAAGTAAAACAAAATAACTTTTTATCGTCTGCACGGATCACAGGAGCTGTAGCGTTGGTCACACCCGGAGCTTGGGAATCCTGGTGAGATCAGCCGGGTGTTTGCCCTATTTAAAACTTTCATTGGTCCTTTCTGCTTCCCAAAGCAACTGTCTGCCTGATGAAAAATGGCTCCCTGAGGCGGTGTGGAAACAAAAAAAAAAGGGCATGTAATTGAAATAATAAATTATGATCAGTGTCAGGGGTTTTGCCAAGAGATGTTGTGGATTAGGCTGTGCATAGGGCGGTGCTAACTTAACATGATGACAGACGGCTTGGAGGAGAGACAGCTAGGAATTGTTCTTCTGAAGAGGTCGCCCAGGTCCTGCTCCAAGGTTGTGTCTTTAAATCTGCTTGTAAGGGCTCTCCTGATAAGGGCTCCTAAGGCAGCTTTGGATATATTGCATTGTTTAGAAAGGATTTGTACTGGTTTCTTAGACCTTCTCTATACATCTTAATAGATTCCTTTGAGAATTACATTACAATGGCTAGGTTGGTTGTCATATAATTAAATCTCATTAGATCTCACTGTGCAAACCATAACTGACTTTACACCTCCACTCAAATTGCAGAGTATAGCAATAGCAATAGCACTTAGACTTATATACCGCTTCATAGTGCTTTCCAGCCCTCTCTAAGCGGTTTACAGAGTTCAGCATATTGCCCCCAACAATCTGGGTCCTCATTTTACCCACCTCGGAAGGATGGAAGGCTGAGTCAACCTTGAGCCGGTGAGATTTGAACAGCTGAACTGCTGAACTAGCAGTCAACTGAAGTAGGTTGCAGTGCTGCTTTTAACCACTGCACCACCTCGGCTCCTTATGCTTTATTGTCATGCTGCACTGGTTGGGTTCACACAGTAGGCTAAGTCTAAAAAAAAGTTCTCATTGTGGTTTCCTGTGATCCGGTCAATGCACTAAACCTAGGTTTGTTTTAATTGCAATTTGTTTAGCAAACCACATTGGATGCATTCACGTGCCATTCAGGGCATCTATGCTGGTTTGCAGACCACAATGTTTTAGTGTACACAACCCAACAAGCCACTTGATGGCTTAGCATAATATAGAATACTGAGCTTCCAGCCCATTGCTCCACAGAGACCCTTTAATTCAATTCAAATATTTATTGTCACTGCACAACATACTGTATGTACAATGAGATTGGTAGAAATGACAATTTTGCATCTCTGTGTTTTGTAGCTGCTGGTTTCTAATTCTCCTACTGAGAAAACTGATCCTTGTGTTTTTAGCTACTGTTTAAGCTCTCCCTCATTTGTAGCTCATTACATTCAAACTATGGGATGGTGTGAAATTGCAGCAATATTTCTCCCAACGGCTGGTATTATCCCTGGGATGATTGCTGAGATTAGCAGGAAACAGCTCGACTCAATTCTTAATTGTGTCTTGTGAGTCATCTTACTTGCATGCGGCCCATCCAGTCTGGTATGCAGAAAGCAGTGCTGGGTTCAGACTGGCAACCCTTGAGCAGAAATGCCTCTGTACTCCCCTCCCCCAATTGCTGGTCTAGTTACAGGAAGGTGGGCTAGTTATACCGGTAGTCCCTGGAGGAGAGCCATCCTGTTTGGTAGCCACCATTAGCTTTATCTTCGTTAACTAAAGAACTTTAAAGGAGAATCTTTGTAGCTCAGGGTTGAAATGAGGGGTGCTCTCGGAGCTTGGTTGTTTTTTTGCAGACGTTTCATGACCCAAACTAGGTAACATCATCATTGTTAGAAGAGAGCGGGGTTTGCCGAGTGGAGGGAGGAGGAGGAGGAGGAGGAGGAGGAGGAGGACTGTGGGGTCCTTGGTACTCTCTGAGCTTGGTTGTTTTCTTGCAGACATTGACAATGGATACGGTGACATTTCACTTCATCCAAGCTGAGTTGATGATTTCACTGGAAAAGGAGATGAGATGGGTCTTAGTGCCTTTCTCGTCACGTACAGAAGTTACCCACCCTGGACTAGAAAGTTTTCATGTGGAATTCGTCTCGCTCTGCTTCTCCCCCCCCCCTTCCCCGCCCTCCCATGTTGGGTTGAGATACCTCCAAGCTTGGGTGTGGGAACTGGTTTGGTCTGGCAAGACCACGCAACTCCACGGAATATGTAAACATTGGGCTGGAATCATTCATCTAAGGCTTATCTCTCTTGTTCTTCTGACTCTTTGCTCTAAGGGGCGTTGGGGTGTACCACAGGGGTGAAGAAGAGGAGCGGACAGAAAACCATTGTAGCAGCCATGAAGAATCCAGAAGGGCGTGCCATGCCTGGAGGAATGATTGCAAGGTCGGCAGAGTTTACGTTCTCGAGTTCATCCTGTTACTTTTGAGGAATGAAAGAAGATCTGGAGAAGAAGGTGAACGCTACAGTCCCTGAAGTCCCATCTATTTTATTTGAAGTTAGAACGGGGCTGAAAAAAGTGATTTATGACCGGACCTCACACTTCTGACCATGGCAGCATCCTCGCGGTCACATGATCAAAATTCAGGCACTCACAAAACTGTGTGTATTTACAACCGGTTGCAGAGTCCTGTGGTCACGTGATCACCATTGGTGACTTTCCAGACAGCTTCTGACAAGCAAAGTCAATAAGGAAAAGCCGGATTTGCTTAACGACCATGATTCACTTAACAGCTGCAGCTATTTGCTTAATAACTGTTGCAAAAAAAGGCGGTAAAACTGGATGGCACTCACTTAACAACTCCCTTGCTTAGCAAAAGAAATTCTTCGTGGTCATAAGTTGAGGACTAGAGATAGGCGGCAGAAACATTTACTAAATTAAATAAATCAAAATCGGTTCACTGGCCTGTCTTCCCAGCTTCCCTTCCTCATTTCCCCATCATAGCATTTATCAATCAATCAATCAATCAATCAATCAATCAATCAATCAATCAATCAATCAATCAATCAATCAATCTATCTATCTATCTATCTATCTATCTATCTATCTATCTATCTATCTATCTATCTATCTATCTATCTATCTTAGATTAGATTAGATTAGATTAGATTAGATTAGATTAGATTAGATTAGATTAGATTAGATTAGATTAGATTAACAGAGTTGGAAGGGACCTTGTAGGTCATCTAGTCCAACCCCCCCTGTCCAAGCAGACCCTACACCATTTCTGACAAATGGCAGTCCAATCTCTTCTTGAAAGCCTCCAGTGATGAAGCTCCCACAACTTCCAAAGGCAATTTCTGTTCCATTGGTTGATTGTTCTCACTGTCAGAAAATTCCTCCTTATTTCTAGGTTGAATCTCTCCTTGATCAGTTTCTATCCATTGTTCCTTGTCTGGCTTCAGGTGCCTTGGAGAATAGCTTGACCCCCTCCTCTCTGTGGCAGCCCCTCAAATATTGGAAGACTGCTATCATGTCTCCCCTGGTCCTTCTCTTCACAAGACTAGCCATGCCCAGTTCCTGCAACCATTCAGCGTATGTTTTAGCCTCCAGTCCCCTAATCATCCTGGTTGCTCTCCTCTGCACTCTTCCTAGAGTCTCAACATCTTTTTTATAGTGACCAAAACTGGATGCAATACTCTAGGTGTGGTCTTACTTTATAGAGTGGTATTAGTACCTCCCTTGATCTTGATTGTATCCCTCTGTTAATGCAATATATATTTTGGTCGTAAAAAAAAAGTTTCAAACTCTTGCATTAACCAAGAACCGCATTTTGGCCTGCTGCTCGGGCAATTTCCCATGTTCGCTGAGCCTTGATAAATCAAGGCCATTTATTCGCAGCCTCGTCTTTGCTGCTTGCCATTCAAAACACCACTTGTGGCTTTCAAAGCTAAGTGAATTACTGTACAAGCGATAAACACCTCTTCCCCGGCAACATATTCCAATGTCAAACTTCTCAAAAGGCCTCTCCCTGGGGACGCTTGTCAAGCACTGGGGGTAGACAAACGCCAGAGCTACTTAAAACTCTTTTATTTCTGCAGTGAGACTGTGTCTCCCACCCCCCCCAGACAAAGCCAGGCCTCAGGTTAGGACTACTGCTGCTGCTGCTGCCTGCTGTGGACAAGACGGATGGGCTCCAGAATGAAACCAGGAAGGTCCTGCTGGATCTAATCCAGGATCCTGTTTCCAAGCATGGCCAACCAGAGGTCTCCGGGGAAAGTTCCTGAAGCAGAATGGGAGATTTAAACTGTTCGTTCTCCAACCTGGTGCTTAGAGGTATGCTACCCCTGAACATGGGTGCTCTGTTGGGTTGACATTCTTAGCACCTACCATGCTCTGCCACTTTGCATCTTCAGATTAGGCTTCTTTGAACTTGAAGAACAGAATAACAGAGTTGGAAGGGACCTTGGAGGTCTTCCAGTCCAACCTCCTACTCAAGCAGGAGGAAACCTATACCTTTTCAGACAAATGAATGTTCACTCTCTTCTTAAAAATCTCCAATGTGGAGCACCCACAACTTCTGGAGGAAAGTTATTCCACTGGTTAATTGTTCTCACTGTTAGGAAATTTCTCCTTAGTTCTAGGTTGCTTCTCTCCTCGATTAGTTTCTATCCATTACTTCTTGTTCTGCCTTCAGGTGCTTTGGAGGAAAGGTTGAGCCCCTCTTCTTTGGGGCAGCCCCTAACAGTGGAGATGTCATCATGTGTTTCCTTGCCTTGTCTTTTAACAACCCCAAGCTCTCACCCACTGATTTTTTTCCCTTCATCCTTCCTTCCTTCCTTCCTTCCTTCCTTCCTTCCTTCCTTCCTTCCTTCCTTCCTTCCTTCCTTCCTTCCTCCCTCCCTCCCTCCCTCCCTCCCTCCCTCCCTCCCTCCCTCCCTCAACGGTGGCAAAAGAGGTCATAAAATTGGGTGCCACTCACTTAACAACTGTCTTACTTAGCAATTGTGGTCCCAGTTCTGGTTGTAAGTCAAGGACTTGTGTTTCCTTAAAGACATTGTTGTTCTTCTGTCTCAACCAAGAAGGTGACCCAGAGTTGGGGGCAGCTCTTGACCTGAAAAAAGCTGCAGATCACGAAGCCCTTCAATCCTTGCAGGTGCCCAAGGTGCCCACCCTCCACCCCACCTGCTTCTTCCTTCAAAGCCACCCCAAAAGAAAGAAACTCTGTTGGTGTGTTCCTCTTCCCCAGGGGTCCCCAAACTTGGCAACTTTAAGACTTGCCAGCTATGCTGTCTGGAGAATTCTGGGAGTTGAAGTCCACAAGTCTTAAAATTGCCAAGTTGGAAGACCTCTGCAAGTCTTCCCTCTGTAGCCTTCCCTCGCCTCGCCTGTGGCCAGATCACGTGTCTTCTCCCGCTTGGAGATCCCCATTGTCTTCCTGACCCGGCCCTGTTATAAAGTGCTTCCTACTATTTAGCCCAATGTTTTTCTTTCGTACTTTTAGGCCATTAGTGCTTGTTCTGCCCCAAATTTACTGCCAAAAATTACACTCCTCCTCCCTTCCTTTCAGGCTGACAGATGGTTGTGAGGTGACACAACTGTGGATTTATGGCCCCAGGAAGCCATCTGAAAGGCAGCTCTGGCAGGTTTGGGTTGCAGGAGCAGGTCGAAAATCTTTGCTCTGATCCCTCTGCCACATCTGGAAATGAGGAGTTGCATAACTTTATTCTTATGGACCCGATATGGGTTAGTAGGGGGGCCTGAAAGTTTTTGGGGTGTGTGTGTGTGTGAGGTTCTTCCCTTGTGAAGAGCTGCCTTTTCTCAAACATGGTAAGACAAGATCTCCTATGGGGCAATGGGACAACTTGCTGCAGCCAACTCACCATGGCCAACTCATTGCAGCCAACTGTGGGACAATTTAACAACTCTATTTAATTATTTAAAATAAATAAAAATTATTTTCATTTTGGCCATTCCCATTTCATTCTGTCCCTCCTTTTGCACTCCTTTCTTTAATGATTCTATTCCACCCTTTCTTTGATATTAGTGTAACTCTTGTCCCACCACCGAGTTGTCCTGTGGTGAGATGGCCGTGGCGAGTTATCTTGCAGTGAGTTGGCCGTGGCAGGTGGAATATGGTGAGTTAGCCATGACGAGTTGGCTATGGTGCAGGGGTGGGTTCTAACGTACCTCGCTGCCGGTTCGCTTCCTCCGGCGCCGCGTGACCATGCATGCGCAGTGCCGAAAAATAAAATAAAAAATCCCCCCCCAAAAAGCCAAAAACAAGATGCCAACGCATGTGCAGTGCCGGAAACCTGGCTTCTGCGCATGCGCAAAAGAAAAAAACCCAAGAATAAATTTAAAAAAAATTCCAAAAAAAGTTTCAAAAAAATATTCAAAAAATTCAAAAAAAAAATCCAAAAAAAATTCAAAATAAAAAATAAAAAAAATGATGGCAGCGTCCACGGACCGACACTGACAGAACCGGTTCCATGACATCATCGTGAGATCACCAGTGGGTTGCTACCGGTTCGGGTGAACCGGTCTGAACCGGGAGGAACCCACCTCTGCTATGGTGCTTGAAGACAGCAGGTCCAACCATGGGAACTTTGCACGAAGAGAGCCACTGCCCAGATGCATAAAATGGCCTTCAGTTTCCCCGCTGAACAGGTAGTCCTCTACTTACAACAGCTCATTTAGTGACCGTTCAAGGTTACAACGGCACTGAAAAAAGTGACTTATGACCGGTTTTCACACTTACAACCATTGCAGCATCCCTGTGGTCACATGATCAAAATTCAGATGCTTGGCAACTGTCTCATATTTATGACGGTTGCAGTGTCCCGGTCACGTGATCCCCTTTTGCGACCTCCTGGCAAGCAAAGTCAATGAGGGAGCCTGGTTCACTTAACAACTGTCTTAATAACTTTAAAAACACCGCAGTGATTTACTTAACAACTGTTGGAAGAAAGGTCGTAAAATGGGGCAAAATCCACTTAACAACGGTCTTGCTTAGCAACAGAAATTTTGGACTCAGTTCGTGGTTGTAAGTTGAGGATTAATTAATCAATCAACAGTTGAGGATTGCTAGCCAACCTGAAGGAGCTCCATAGAGAAGCCGGAACTCGTCAGTTCCAGAAAAACAGATCTAGAAATTAAAGTGAATTTCCATTTTTATTCTCCTGCCCCTTCTAAAGAATTCTTCGTTGTGGGAAGTTTTGCAAGCCTGGCCTGATTTTTGGATCACGTGTCCAGCATTATCTCCAACAGGCCGGTATGTCTGGATTGACAAACCCCTGCTCTGAAAAGTTACAAACTGACAGTTCCTGATCCAGCTGCCTTGTGTCTTTGATTAGCAGCAGGTACGACAGCCGCTGCCCCAAGACAACCTTTTCCCCCAGCTGCCCTCTCCATGACCTCCAACCTGACCCCTGGGAGACGGGGACCACCCTCCGGTCAGCCCACCTCTCTCGATGGCAGCCAGGCTCTGCCGGCCTCAGGATCTCCACACGGAACAAAAACAGCACCAGAGCAAATCAAATAAATACAAAAACGGGAAATAGTTCATGCCACCCAGCCCGCAACTCAAATAAAACAATTTGTCCTCTGCTTAGAAGATGATGATGGTACGAAGGTTGAGATGGTTCTGGTCCCTTCAGGGAGACTTTGCTTGGAAAAGGAATCGTAGTATGGTGGCACCCCAAAAAATTTCCTTATCATGACTAGTTGAAAGCTCAAAAGCTTTTGAGAAACGATGGTTGTCAACATAGAGTTCCCCAGCATTTCTACAAGTCTTTTAAACCCCTGAAACTTATACTCAAATGTTGATGGAGGTGAAGGACCCCAACCTAGGAGCTCCAAGAAACTTCATTCAGATGTTTCCCCACCAAGTCACCCCCCATCAGACTGCAGGGAGCATCCTCCTCCTTCTCCTCCTCCCCCCCTCCTCTCCACATGCCTCACTTCCTTCTAGCACTGATGTTATTACCTAGTTGGGTCATGAAACGTCTGCAAGAAAATGACCAAGCTCAAAGAGCACCGAGGATCCCACAGTTCAACCCTGAGCTAAAACATCCTCCTTTATTGGAAACAACTATGGAGTTGGAATATTGAAACCAGCTGAGCAATCTCAGAGTAAGGAGCAATAGAGGTTTCGTCTAACCAGGCCAGCCCAGGCTTGGGAGGTCAAAGGCCAAAGGTTGTCCATCAGCAAAAGCTGCCTGCGATATAGATCACCTCCACCTCCGAATGGCATTCCCACCAATGCTCTGTGCATTCCTCCGAGGGATTGATTCTTCCCTCCTCTCTATACATCACTTCAACCTTTCCTGCAAGCCTTAATTTTACCCTATGGAGTTCGGTCTCCGCTCCTTCTCTTCTCCTTCCAAGACAAGCTGGTTTGCTAATGAATAGCACGAGTGGTGGGTTCCGTTGCCAAACTCACCACGGCCCGCCAATAGAAACAAAGGATCCCAAGGGTCTCGGAAACACCGAAGCAGAGAGAAAGACATTAATCATCAACCGGTCTTGATTCAAAGGTTTTCAGCATCCTTCAAGGTAAAATCCACTCTCCCTTTGCAGCTTGGCCCAAGGCTGTCATCGTGTTGGGTCAGTTTGGGGCTCTTGACTCCCCCAGAAAAGGAAATTCTTATATACACAAAGAATATTTGCCGAAGAGATCACACCTCATCCTTCCTTCTCTCCATCTCTTGAAATGAGCATCGATGAATGACCAAATTTGTAAACTTCCTGCCTATCAGAATGAAGGATTAAGACTCATTGCCTCAATTTTGTGTGTATATTTGTGTGTGTGTGTGTGTGTGTGTGTGTGTCTGTCTGTCTGTCTGTGTGTCTGTCTGTCTGTGTGTCTGTGTCTGTCTGTGTCTGTGTGTCTGTGTCTGTGTGTTTGTGTTGGGGAGATTTAGGTAGCTCATTAAGAAAGAATCACATCAAAATCCCAGGTTCAAGTCCTGGCTAGACCTTCAAAGCTTTGGCTGGTCAGGTTGACCTTCCTACCTAGACCAACAGGTTGGACACAAAGCCGTTTCCCCTGTTCTTATATTTTTAACCTGCTGGAAGGAAAGCAAATTGCCCGGAGATGCTCTTGTCCTGAGCAAAGTTCTGCCAGAACGATCACTCTGCGGGGACTCATTCACACATCACCTTAACCCTGGTTAAGACTGCCACGAAGTGATACACAACTTGCTTTATCCTCGTCCTTACAAATCTTTGCAGAATTGCTTGCATGTCCTGTTTCTGAGGGATCGAACGTGTGGGTAATAAATTGAATGTGGAAGGACACAGCAATCTGGTTTTCGTTCGGTTTACATTTGGGGCCAGTTCGTAGCACCTGGGGTGGGGGGGCTGGGGATTGGGGGTGGAAGGAAGGCCATGCTTTTGGAAAGGGGTCAGGTCTTTTCTAATGTCAGTCGGTGACTGCAAGAAGCTTGGTTACATCCCGCCTGCATTTGGCAGCCAACAATAACAGCCGATGGCTTTGGCTTGACAGGAATCTGGCGGCTGAAAACATGGATCAGTTCCACATCAGTCCAGCTGGGGGCAGCAAGAATTCTATTCACCCCGTTGACAAAGGAGCTTCAAAGGGTGTGTGTGTGTGTGTGTGTGTGTGTGTGTGTGTGTGTGTGTGTGTGTGTGTGTGCGTGTGTGTGCAGAGAGGAGGAATAAACTTTTCAGCCTCCAAATATATATTTTTTCCTCCTTTTCTCTTTCGCTGCAGCATGTTTACAGTGCAATTTTCATCCTGCCCACCTTGGAAAATAAAAACCAACAATAATAGCAGCAGCATGAACAAAAACAACAATAATGGAGGTAATAAAAGAACCGGAGGAGGAGGAGGAGGAGGGAGCATGTAATTCTGGCAAAGAAATAAACATCCGTGCGTTTGCAGAACTACGGGCAGACCTTGACTTGCAACCGTTCGTTTAGTGACCGTTTGAAGACATTTTAGATGGCACTGATAAAAGTGACTTAGGACTGGTCTTTGCATCTATGGTCACAGCATCCACATGGTTATGGGGTTAAAATTAGGGTGCTTGGCAATTGGCATGTATCTACCAGTAGTGGGATTCAGCCGGTTCTCTCCGGATTGGAGTGGCAACTGTGGGAGGCTCCGCCCACCTGCCATGACATAATGTGCGAGCACTGTGCATGTGCAGAAGGCCGTGCGCATGCGCAGATGAGGTGCATGCACTCACATTTGTGAACCGGTAGGGAAAGTAAGTGAATCCCACCTCTATAATCTATGATGGATGCAACATCCCAGGGTCCTATGCTCGCCATTTGAATAATTAGAATAATTTCCCTGCTCTGTGTTTGTACGTGGATTGTTGTTTACATGCCTTCAAGCATGCTCCATGTGCCATGTGCCATGCTCCATGGGGTTTCTGCTCAGCTAAAAAGGAACAAGTCCTCTCGAAATCCCACTGCATTCCAACAAGGTTGTGTCAGGGCCGTTGGGAGCGTGGTGGATCACAAGGTTAGAACGCTGGGCTGCTGATAATCAGGCTCACGTTCGAGACCCAGCGCTGTCACGGGAAAGGGGTGAGCTCCTGTCACACGCTCCAGTTCTTGCTGACCCAACGGTTTGAAAGCACGTGACTGTGAGTAGATAAATTGGGTATTTCGGTGGGCAACTTCACGGAGACATGAAAGGATTAACAGATTAACAGATTAAGAGAGTTGGAAGGGACCTTGTACTTTAGGTCATCTAGTCCAACCCCCCACCCAAGCAGGAAACCCTACACCATTTCTGACAAATGGCAGTTCAATCTCTTCTTGAAAGCCTCCAGTGATGAAGCTCCCACAACTTCTGAAGGCAACTTCTCTTCCATTGGTTGATTGTTCTCACGGTCAGAAAATTTCTCCTTATTTCTAGGTTGAATCTCTCCTTGATCAGTTTCCATCTATTATTCCTTGTCTGGCCTTCAGGTGCTTTGGAGAATAGCTTGATTCCCTCATTTTTGTATGCTTGTAGCCCAATGTGCTTAGCACAGGACGTGATGAAAAATGAACAAGACTATGGAATTGTCCTTGGCTTCTGAAGAAACATGGTTCCTGCAGGATCCTTTTACCCTATTACTTACGCATACCTTTGGGAAATTTGTCGTTGGAAATGAGTCGGTGTAATTCCACTCCACTTTCACTTACGTTGCTTTCCTGGATTTTGCTGCCCATTCGCAGCTTCTGGGAGACCCCCAATTATTTCTAATGCTTGGATTTGTGGTCCACCTTTAATGAAAGCCAGATGCCTGTCTGTAGACTCTCTTGCTCCTTCTTCCAAAATTGATTTCTATTCATCCGTATCCGTTGAGATATATATTTGTCTCTTGTGTCTGATGAGAATCATAATTGAAAATTTATTAGAGACCTTCCTCTCCACTTTGCTCTGAAATTACTTTTTTTTCCTGGGGGTGCGTGGATTATTTGGGGTCAACTAGAATTTTCTATCAGCTGAAGATGGAAAATTAAAAGGAATGAGTCACCAAGATTTCACTACTCCAGAAGTTGAATAGGTAACTGTTGCTGTTCTTGGTCAGCCCAACTAATCAATTTTTTCAGACTTAGGAAAACATTTTCCTTTCTATCAGATGATTAAGAAGATAAACTTTAAAGAGGGACTTGCTTGAGGCATCTGAAGAAGGCTTTGAAAGTAGATGTGTTGAAGGATAGGTGAACTTATGCGTGCTTCCTAATATCGGCTGACATATGGACCATCCTGGTGTAAGATCAAGGACAAAGAAGCCTTCTTGTTCTTTAGCAGCCTACTGGGTCTTTGAACACTCCCCACATGGCTACAAATTGTGTACCAACCAACCACACATTTCATAATTCTTTGAATGTCTGCAAATGCTGGGCTCCTTTGCCCAGAAGGCCCCCTCTTGCTACGAGAGGAACCAGCACCCGTGTGGCATCTGAAAGGCTACACCTCCGTCCTTCTCTGTTTGCCTAGAGGATGGGAGCAGCGGGGAGAAACACACAAGTGACAATGGAGCAATGCTTGTGCTGCAGACGGCCTAATTAGGCTGCATCTGGAGCTAATTAAAAGTGGAGTCGCCAGCAAAAGGAGAGACCCGTCCTTATCATACCAGAAGCAAGGAGCAGACAGAAGAAAAATGGAGATTATGATAGCACTCCTTTCCCCGAAAGGGAAGTAAAGGAGGCCCTACCTGCAAGGTAGGGGGAGGAGAAGGCCTCCTTCTTCTCGTGGGAAAAAGGCACCCTGGGAATTTTGGAGCAAAGGAAAGCAGCCCCTTTGGGGGAAGAGAGACCCAGTGAAAGGCAGAATAATCCAATTAGGCCAGGGTGACATTTGAACTGCAAAGCTCAGGCCCAGACAGAAAGATCATTTCATATCAAGCTATCTCCCAATATTTGTTGATACGTTTAATTGAAGAAGCTTGTCCTGTGGGGTCTGCGAGAATAACCGGATAATAATTTCGGCTGCAGCCAGCTAATTAGTAGAAGGAACCCCCAGTTCTTAATGACGGGTGGAAGAAATCGCCTTCCAGGCAGCCTGATAAGCAAATAATTGTTCTCCTACACATTTCTGCTCAACCTTTCTGGGTGGAAAAAAGGATATTTGCCGCCTGCATTTTAATGGTATTGGCTCCCTGTTGAAGTTGTGGGATTATTAGCACTAGAAACTCAGTTGGCAAACCCTCCTGAAATACAAGATCCATGCCTTACATTCCTTCTGAGTTTTATTTAATTCTAGAAAGGTACCCATGCGGGAAAATGCAGAATAAAATAACAGAGGAAGCGGAGAGGGAGGATCTGCAGGAAAAGGGAATCCGCGAATTGACAAAGTCACCGTAAATTCCCAGACATGCTGAGTGGAACCAAGGGGAGTAGTGGTCTTCCAGCAACGGGAGGACCCATGGTTCCCTACTGTGAGCTTCCTTATTCGCTCCTTTGACAGCACAGCCCCTTCCTTGCATCTTCTCAGAAAGATGCTCCTGGAGGATCAAAGTCTGCAGTAAAAAAAAAAAATACAGAAAAAGCAAATTAAGAGACAACCCTTACAGGTACAAGTTTTTTTAAAAAAAATTAATATGACTCTTTCTTTAGGTTTTGAACCAATCCATTTCAGTTTTATTCAGACATGGGACCCCCTCCCCCCAAAAGCCATTTTTGTTCCTTGCCATGAAGCACATTTAATGATACCACTTCAAGGGTTTAAGTCTTGACAAATTATCATTTCTGGAGCCTGTCCTTGTTTTTGCAGACCTATCTATAATCTAGTTTGTCTCTCGCTCTTACCCAACTCTTCCACTCTTGTTCAAAGACGGTTCCTCCGCAGAATCTTATTGCCTCATTATTATTATTCCCCCCTCCGTTTCTTTCTCTCTTTCTAATTTGAGTAAAACGTTTTGCAAGGGCTGAAAGGAGAGAGGGACTTTTAATCAAACCCATATATGCATGGTCTTTCCCTCCACGTTTGGGGGTGAAGATGCACCGGTATAGCTCTTACATATCAAAGCCCCCTAAGAAATCCTAGGAGGTCTGAAGTGAAGCATAGCACTTCCTCCGTGCCCCACATTTCGGCCTGGGAAAACCAGCCCACACAACCACCCTATAACCTGACCCTGTTTAAAACAGAGCCTCTCTCTTAGCCCTCCGCAGCCCCAGGCTCGCTGGCCGACCTCAAAGGGGTGTTTCTTTTCACACACCAAACTCAATCAATCAGAACAGAGCTGGAAGGGGACCTTCAAGGTCTTCTAGTCCAACCCCCTGCTCAAGCATTTATATACCATTTCAGACAAGTGACTGTCCAGTCTTTTCTTAAAAACCTGCAGTGATGAAACACCCACAACTTCTGGTGGCAAGCTGTTCCACTGGTTAATTGTTCTCCCTGTTAGGAAGTTTCTCCTTAATTCCAGGTTGCTTCTCTCCTTGATTCGTTTCCATCCATTGTTTCTTGTCCTGCCTTCAGATGCTTTGCAAAATAAGTGGACCCCCTCTTCTTTGTGGCAGCCCCTCGAATATTGGAATACTGCTATCATGTGTCCCCCAATCCTTCTTTTCTCTAGACTGGCCATCCCCAAATCCTGCAGCCGTTCTTCATATGTTTTAGTCTCCATGCCTATTTTTTTTAAGCTGCCCTTCTGCAGCGAAGCACAAATGTTTAAATATTAGCTTTCCACCTAACAAGATGAGGCGGGGTGCCATCAAAAGCACGTCTGTTTCTTGCCTGTGATGCAGGGCCCACTCTTTAAATATTCGGGTTAAATCTTGGTTTTCTCTCCTTTTTAGCAGCACCCTTTGTATGTTGATATTATCCGGAGGGGTCGCGTTTTGATCTGTCGGTCCTGAACGCTGATTTCTGCCTGAACAACGTATTGTGATTTGCAATCCCTTGAGAATTTGGAGTGGGGGGGGGGAGAAGAAAGAAATGCCCCTTTCTGTAGGGAGAAGGACCCCTTCCCTTCCCCTCTTCCATAATTTACATGTTATCATTTCACTCAAGCTTCCCCTTGCCTTAAACAGGCCATTTAGGCTGCTGGCTTATTATAAACTCTACCAGGATGGTCTCCTTGACTTGACCACCCACCAGATCAGGCTGTCTAAACAGCATCTGTCGGAATCTGTGGCACATCCAGCAAAGTTAAAAATGGACGCTGTCCTATTTTATTTTATTTTTTTTAAAAAACGGGGAGCTTTTAGCCAGCATGATTGCACGGCTCTCCATCAAAAATGAGCAAGGAAAGAATAAATTGCAATCTCCACAGACCTCAGCAGAACATCTCAGCCAATGCTCCTTTATCTGGTCGCTCTCCCGCCCTTCCTGCGTTCCCTTTTTTCCTTGCTGTTTTCTCTGCCGATGGATTTAATTCGCAAGGAAAGGGAAGGGAAGCCCCCCACCCCGCCCTGAAATCTTATCCTCACGGTTGGACTTGTGTTGTGATTAGAATTGGGAGGGTCTTGTAGAGGGGTTTTTGCAAAAAAAAAAAAAAAAAAGGTGGCCGGCATATATGACTTTTGTTTTCAACACTCCGGTCTCGAAAACTGGTGGCTTCTGATCGGTAGCCTCATTCCGAAGGGGCTCAAGGAATGTTTCAGAAATTGAGCTGACAATGAGCCCATTGTCAGAATGAAGTGCGGTTGAAAAGGCGGCTGCGTTTCTGGATAATGTCCTGTTTTCTGGGCTTTCCATAGCTAATCCTCACCCTCTTTGCAAACTAGTGAGGACATGGCCAGCCTGGGTGGTCAGTGATAACAAGCAAAAATGAGGTTTTACGCTATCGGTTGCAAGAATAATCTGCCCAGGTGGGCGCTATCCTGTACCTCTAAGAGAGAAAGGCTACAAAGGAGAAATTTCCTGACAGTGAGAACAATTAATCAGTGCAACGGCTTGCCTTCAGAAGTTGTGGGTGCTCCATCACTGGAGGCTTTTAAGAAGAGATTGGACAACTATTTGTCCAAAATGGTATTGGGTCTCCTGCTTGTGCAAGGAGTTGGACTAGAAGACCTCCAAGGTCCCTTCCAACTCTGTTACTCTTGTTATACTGTTATTCTGATGGGGCACAATAACGGAATCAATGTGTTTGTAGGTACGGTTCAAAGTACTGTATTGGTTATTCCTTTTAAAAGTAGAGATATTCATTGTTCAGGGTCGGTAGAAGGTCTGGAGCAATCTCTGCCTGGCTGGTCAGATGTGGAAGGAACGGTTCTTTCTACTTTTCATCACTTCAGGATGTCATCTGCTGGGATCTTGGAGTTCGACCTTCTCTAATCTTTCCTCTTGATTGGAATTTCATTCCCTGACCATGTGCTAGGCTCCCTCTGCAGATCTTCTGCAAAGCTGTTAAAACCTGGAATTTTACAAAACATTTATGGAATATAGGAGATAAAATGTGCTGTTATATATCTTGGAGCATTGCCATTTTCCTTGCATTCATTTCCTTCCTTCCTTCCTTCCTGTCAGAGGCGAAAATTTATCTCACAAGGAGAAATAGATCTTTTCCCAGACATCAGACATTAAAAAAGAAACCGCAGTTTAAAAGTCTAAGTAAAAATATTTATTTCGGTACAAAACAATAAATCCTCATTATTCTACATCTCTGATATAAAAATAGGTGTTGCTTCAATGGAAGCCAGGAACAGAAGGAATGAACGGAGAAAGGAATGTGCACATGCGTACAAGAACATATCAATCACGTGCTCAGGAATAAACCATCATATTAGATAGGGATGCTTCTCCCTGCATATACATATAACAGGCAATATAAATCACTGCGTGACACTTCCTTCCTTCCTTCCTTCCTTCCTTCCTTCCTTCCTTCCTTCCTTCCTTCCTTCCTTCCTTCCTTCCTTCCCATGTTTCACTCAGTCTTTTATTCCATGACTGCACTAGGTAAAAATTCATCCAGTATTTCTTTTCCTTTCCCAATTGTACTGAGAGTTATCATTTAGCAACTCCTGCAGGACAATTCCCCACCATGGTGGTAAGAAATGGCCTTAAAGCAAGTATATTATTGATATTCAGAGATTTAAAAAATAATAATTGCAAGAATTAAACCACATTAGCTGCTTGCCCAACTTTCTGGCTATCTCTGCTTAAGACAAAGTTGGAGCTCCTTCAAAAGATTCTCACGTACCATGTCACTTCACGATGCGAGCGGTACCTAAAAATCCCATTTCATTCATGATCTATTTTTGATGTGGAAAAAAGCACTATGGTTTTAGCTTTATCTCTTAGATGAAGCAAGGAAGCAAAAGGGGCTAGCTAGAGAGACCCTGTGGGTTTATTGCTAGCTTTAAAAGTTTCAAACTATGCCATTTCCTCCCTTTTAAACTCAGAGCGAAAGAGATAACATTGTAATGGGAGGCAAAGAAAAAAAAAGTATTTGCAAAACTGGGTCTACCACCATTCCAAAGAATCTTTCCCATTTTAACACTTTCCCCCCTTTTTCCCACGTACTTTTCGTGGCCTGTTAGAGGTCCAACATTCCTAGGGAAGTGAAACTAAAATAGGACCTGAATGTTTTCCTGTCCAGCTTGAAAACAAGAAGGACCCGTTTGCAAATTTGTGGAAAATATTATACGTGCAATGTTGACAACCAATGATGCAGATGCCTGACCAGTTGGATGCAGGAAAGTACAGTCCTAGAGTCAACAGCGATCATTTGTCCTTGAATTGGGTTGGATTAGATCTAGCCCCATCAACTTGCTTTCTTCCAGAAGGTGATGGATTGCCATGAGGATTGTGGACTACCTGTATTACTTTGCTTTTCCATTTAAGAAAATTAAAAAGAGATAGGGATAGATAGATAGATAGATAGATAGATAGATAGATAGGTAGGTAGGTAGGTAGGTAGGTAGGTAGGTAGGTAGGTAGGTAGGTAGATAGATAGATAGATAGATAGATAGGTAGGTAGGTAGGTAGGTAGGTAGGTAGGTAGGTAGGTAGGTAGGTAGGTAGGTAGGTAGGTAGATAGATAGATAGATAGATAGATAGATAGATAGATAGATAGATAGATAGATAGATAGATAAAGAGAGAGTGGGATAGATAGATAGATAGATAAAGAAAGAGAGAGGGATAGATAGATAGATATATAGATAGATAGATAGATAGATAGATAGATAGATAGATAGATAGATAGATAGATAGATAGATAGATAGATAGATAGATAGATGATAGATAGGTAGATAGATAGATAGATAAAGAGAGAGAGGGATAGATAGATAGATAAAGAAAGAGAGAGGGATAGATAGATAGATAGATAGATAGATAGATGATAGATAGATAGATAGATAGATAGATAGATAGATAGATAGATAGATAGATAGATAGATAGATAGATAGATAGATATACAGTAAGGTGTGTGTGTGTGTGTGTGTGTGTGTGTGTGTGTGTGTGTGTGTGAGAGAGAGAGAGAGAGAGAGAGAGAGAGAGAGAGAGAGAGAGAGAGAGAGAGAGAGAGAGAGAGAGAGAGAGAGAGAGAGAGAGAGAGAGACTCATTTTGGTGGGTGGGCATTGAGGTTGTCTTGCCAACAGCATCTTTGCTACGAGCCAAAGACTATCCTACCCAAATTTCCAAATTTAGAGTGGAGGACTGGCTTGGCATAAACAAAGGCCCGCTGACCCCCTCCCCGCCTCTCTCTTCTTGCAGAAGATGTGAGTGAGATAGTGCCAAGAAATTTTGCCCTTGTGACTAAATCCTGATCTTTTGCAGCCAGCAAATGGGCTGTTGGTGCGAGGGAAAGGGAGACATCTTGCCCATTGGTGTGCTCACGGGTGGTCGAGGTTTAAAATGAAATATACAGGCTGACAAATGCTTTTACAAAGGCCAGATTATAAACTGTAAACCTACTGTCAGCTGGGCAAAAGGAAAAAGGGACACCCCCCTCCAACTCCCCCCCCAAAAGCCTCTTACACCGTTTAAAGATTTAGCTTGGCTTCAACGCGAATGTCCTTCGTCTTGCGGCTAGAATGGAGCTCAGAGTTTATAAATGGTTGTTTGGGCTCTTCTAAGCTTGGGATAACAGGATATCAAACAAATGACCTTTTTGGATTTCTTGTGGTGTGTGTGGGGGGAGAGAGAAGGAAGTGCTGTGGTTTGTGGGAGCAAAAATATCTCCGATAGAGGATCTGGAGAAGGTTGAATTCAGTCTATCGCTTGCCGAAAAATTTGGAGTCCAGACAAACTTGTTGTATTGCAGCTGCCAAATCCAGCTGTCAAAGGCTTTCATCCCCGTTCCGCCTTGAAGAAGCTCCAATGAAATGTGCATCAAGATAATAAAATTAATTTATTTGGCTGATCCATCCTGGTCTACATGGACTTTGACTTGGTCACTGATGGTGATTGTGGGAAGAGGAGGCCTAGTTCTGAAGCATCCCAAAATAGCGTCTTTTCCTCTCTGCCTCTTCAGTCTCGCTTGGGAAAAGCCCTTGCATCAAATCGGGGATCCCAAAATAACATACTTGTTCTCTAATGAAAAACAGATTCAGCTCGGACACCCAGAGTCACAAAAAGAAAGAGGAAGGAGAAGGATTCCAGAACCCAGAAAGAGGACTGGGGCGTCACTTTTCCATCGGGCTCAGTCATTCTCCAGCACCACAAAAAGAGTCATGGAGGGAATTTGTGGAACCAAGGGTGGAAGTGTAGTGGATCTTGGAGCTACTGTATAGCAAAAGTCCTGGGAGGAGGAGGAGGAGGAGGAGGAGGAGGAGGAGGAGGAGGAGGAGGACTGTGGGGTCCTTGGTGCTCCATGAGCTTGGTGGTTTTCTTGCAGACATTTCATGACCCAACTAGGGAACATCATCAATCTGTAAGGGTTTGCAGAGAGGAGGAGGAGGAGGAGGAGGAGAAAAAGGAGGAGGAGAAAAAGGAGGAGGAGGAGAAGGAGAAGGAAGAGAAGGGGAAGGAGGAGGGAGAGAGGGAGGGAGGAGGAAGAAAAGGAGGAGGAGAAGCAGAAGGAGGAAGAAGAGGAGGAGGAAGAGGGGTTATAATAATGAGCGAGTGTTCTGGAGAATTGCAAATGGCGCACCTCATTTGGATCTTGCCATAAACATCTGGGAATGAGGCAGGATGATTGGACAATAAAAACCTTGTTTGAAACCAACTCCAGGATGGCTGGTTATATTATCCAGTTTTTATAGCAGGCTAAATTAAGCCTAATTCATACCGAAGGAAAAACTTAATACCTCAGCCCTAACAATTTAGACTCAAAATGGCGGCTTCTCTGAGGTAATTTTCTCCTGTCAAATGCTCCCCACAAGACGAATGGCCAGGGTAGAAGCACAAAGCTGGGAAGAGCCATTGCAGCTTTGTGATGCTAGAATTAAAGTTTTATCAGGAAGCTGTTTTAATTTTAAAATCCTATTGCTTAACATTGAGGAGGGGGGAGGTGAGTTTATTTTGGTCAGGAACTCAGCTTCCTAGTATTCCTGACCCAAAGATATTCCCTCCCAGTGACTGCAGGAAAAGGTCAAGATATTTCTTACGATGCAATAATTTTTCTTCTATCCTTATATCCACTTAGTAGCCCCCCCTCATTTTTTTTAAAAAAAGAACATCCCATCACTTTGCTCCTTCCCACGTCCAACTTGCTTTCATCTGCAAGATAATGCAATCTATTTTAGCGTTGCCTTGAAAAAAAAATATGCTTTTTCAACTGCAAATATCTTGGAAGGTTTTGGCGGGGTGGGTGGGGGCGGGAACGGACTTAAAGATTGAGAAGCTTTTTAATATTATGGGTTAGTTGGAAATGGCTCTCCCCAATTCCTGATTTTTTTTTTACTAGCAGAGACCAACACGATTCTCTTCCTACAACCGCTGTACATAGCAGCTTTGGAGTTTGAACATCCAGAGACCCCAACCTCTAGATCTTGCCCACCTGCCCAGGCCTTAATTCCAATTAATCTCCATTCCAAGATAATTCACCTACTTTTACCGTCTGCTTATTCATCTACTCTTCCCAAAAATATTTAATTGCTGTTATCCGTTTATCCTTTCCATATATCTCTCTATCTCTCTACCTCCCTACCTCTACCTCTACCTCTCTCTTTCTCTCTCTTTCTCTCTCTCTTTGTAAAGAATTGTAAAGAGTGCTCATCCTGTGTGTGTGTGTGTGTGTGTGTGTGTGTGTGTGTAAATGAGCACCCTTTACCATTTTTAAAACCTTTCTTTCGAAATAAAACAAAATCCACAAGGACCACCTTCCTTTTCTAAACATTGTAATGGAAACTTCCCGGCATCTAACCACTCCAGACCCTTTGGCATGATTGCATTTTATCTGAGCAGCCCTGAGCCCACCGAGACTTATTTGAGAGCTCCCCATCTTCCCAAATATTCCCCACTCGATGGTGGCCATGCAAGGCTGGCTGGGGTGCCATGAAATCCCCTCGGCCTCGCTAGCTAATAAAATGCTTGACTTGCAGAGCTGGGAGCATAAAACGCTGCTTTTCATATTTATCTGTATTAGGAGACATCTGTTTATCATATGCTACATGCCCCGATAAGGGCCCTTCCCCTCCTTCCTCCTTCTCAGATTAAAGATCCCAATTAATGTAATTTGCTGGGAGGTGCCCACAACACAGCTTTTAAATCAGTGTCAGCACAAACCCCCGCTAGGTTAATCCCGCACATCTGAATCCAGATGAAAAGCAGAATGACAAGGTCAGGCTGTACAAATTGATGGATCTTTATCCTTTTAACCTTACAAGTGTTGCAGAAAAGAGAACAGTTTCATGGCAAGTTCCTTCCAATTATTTCACTTCCCTTCTCTCTCTCTCTCTCTCTCTCTCTCTCTCTCTCTCTCTCTCTCTCTCTCTCTCTCTCTCTCTCTCTCTCCCTCTCCCTCTCCCTCTCCCTCTCCCTCTCCCTCTCCCTCTCCTCTCCTTCCCTCTCCCTCTCCCTCTCCCTCTCTCTTCTCTTTCTCTCTCCCTCTCCCTCTCTCTTTCTTTCTTTCCCTCCCTCGCCCCCGTCTCACACACACAGAGAGAGAATAAAGAGCTGCCTCTTGCTGCCTGCGGCCTCAAATTAGTTTTCATATTAGAAGCAAAGTTGCTTGCAAAAAGTTTGACTTTTACTACTTACCATAGCCTCGGTCTTCTTTGGAAACCGACAAACGGGTTGTGCATATAGAAAATGTATCATTTATATAATATTTATGATTATACATGAAAATACAACCACGTATCAAAATTGCAAAGTTTAGAGAAGGGGCTGGTAGAAATGACTTCTACAGTTGATTCTATTTCGAATTTCTTTGGCTGTTTTGAAATTGTATAAGTCTTGGATGCGAGAAGGTTGGAGATGAATCGGCTCATGCAGCAGGCTAGGACTTTGCCATGTAGAAATTCTTCTAAGTATATGAAGGTTCTCTAGGAAGGATCCCTAGCTTCTTAAATTGCTGAAGAACATTTGAGGGTCACTGGCAGAGAAGCACCCGGACACAACAAATTCCTCATCTGGGAGTCTTTTCTTTCTACATGGCTTTTGTGTTAGGCTGTTGATCAGTCTTGAACAATCACTTAAAAAAACTAAATTACATCTCAATGAACCTCACAATTTCTTCTTTTTGAGATATCTCCCATTTTTTCCTCATCCCAGACCCGGCATGCCTAGGATTTCCTCTGTCACAGATCTTCATGTCGGAAGGGATGTTGAGGTCCTCTGTAAAGGACACCATGGAGTTCTCAATAACATTTGTGGAAGCCACAATAGATTCCTCTGAATGTGTCACTAGGCCTATAGAAATGGTTCTCAACCCTCAAAGTTGTAGATTTGGGGCCTTCTTGAGTATTTTAGCAGGCCAATCCTTGGGCCACGTGATTCACTGGCTGGCCAACTGCATTCTTCCGCTGGAGTTCCTTTAGATGTTCTGGAAATATCTAGTTCCAAAACATAACAGAAGACAATTGCGTCACAACCTTTGGGATGTTTGCTTCTTGGTCTACAGGACCAAAAGGTGGAAGTAAAGACAATGAAAAACCATTTCAGGTGGGGTTGCAATCTATCATTTTTTGACTCTGTTCTAAACATTGAAATGGCGGTGCTTAGTCATGGGAACGTAAAGATGGTTATCGACCACCATCTAATTTCCATTGCACATATTTTTTTGTACAAAACGCTTTTTGAACTTCTGCCATCTTCTCTTGGCAAGAGTTGAAATGCGCAGGAGACAGGGGGTTCATCTATTTGAAAAAAAAAACTTCTGAGACCATAGAAATCAACTGGCACAAACAGATGACGTTGACTTCTCTTTCACGGCCCGGGCAAGTTTCTCCTATCAATGGAACACATACTTAGCAAAGCGGAAGCGAACACCAATAACGTTTCCATCAAACTTGGCATATGTATACAGTTCTCTCTTTGATCTCCTAGGATGCCATAATTAGATTACATAATCGGTGCCCTCCTTATCTTTCCCAACATTTACCCAAGGCAAGCAGATGTCCATTTTTTGGGTCAGCTAAAATTAGTAGCTCTTTATTTCTTAGAAGATAAACACGTTCTGCAGGAAAATGCGGATGAGAAAGCCGGCATGTGGCGATGGGAGTTTGATCCATTTTAGCTCAAGGTCTGTCTTGGGTTTGTCAGGATCAAAAAGAACAACATGGACGTTGTCGCTGGAGTTTAATGAAAAGGGCCACCAAAGTGGAGCTGTTCTTTTGCTTCTGACCTTGGGTGGTCATACAAGAAGAGAAGTTGGGTTTAGAGAAAGGGATGAGTTTAAGAAGAACATCAACTAGCTGGCTACTCTAATGGAAAACTTATTTTTTGCCGAATTTGGTGCCATATTCATTTTTTGGTGACTGTCAGTAGGATCTCATGGTGTAAATTACTTAGGGCAAAGACCTGGAGTTGACTACCGTATCTCCTTTGGTGTTCTTTTTTTGTGATTGTCTGTAGGGTCTCAAAGTGGAGCTGTTCTCTTGCTTCTGACTTTGGGTGTTCATACAAGAAGAGATGTTGGGTTTCAGATGATGGGATGGAATTTAAGAAGGGCAGCACATGATTGGTTACTCTACTGGGAAATTTATTATTTGCCAAAGTTGGTCCCATGTTCATTTTTTGTGATTGTCAGTAGGATCTCATGGTGTAAATTACTTAGGGCAAAGACCTGGAGTTGACTATCTCCTTATCTGGTTTCCATAGGCCAACCCAAGAAATCAAAGCACTGGTTTTCTGTTACTTCACTCACAACTGGACAGTTGTGTGCCAGAATCCTTCGTTAGTTTTGCAATGACTTTTGGGAAGATTCTCTCTAATTGCAGACTGGGAATCAGACACGGTTCTAGATGCAATAGCGTTTTCTTGTCGTGAACTTCAGCGTTAGGTCATTGTGACTTATTATGAAGCGTCTCAGAATCAAGAACAATCTGTTCTGATTCTGCTTAGATTTTTTTGGATCTCAGATTTTCGGCCTTTTTTCTGAGTAAAAATTTTGGGGGCTACAGGTCATCCGTCACTTGCTTTATTTTTCTTTCCTGTTCAAGGAGAAAACAAAGAAGCTGTGAATTTTCATATGGCAGGCTAACAAATGGAGGGAACATCCTTTTCTTAAAGTTAAAAAAATAAAATAAAACTCCTGCTTTTAATTTTCTTTTAACCGAAGCTTATATTTTATTACTTCTAAGCTCTCAAAAAGGACCATGGTTTCAATAAATTAGGAGAAGCTGCTGGCACATAGAGAGGAGGGAAAACTCTGCAAATGTAGGAAGGAAAATTTACTAACTATCCTTCCGTGCAACTGACTAATTTCAGAATCTGAATCAAAAAATCTGTTTAGGCAACCGTGCCTATTAGTTTACCTGTGGAACCTGGAGCAGTCATTTTTCTACTTTTTTCCCTTTATCATTCTGCATCCTAAAACTGCTTCTATGTTCCTAATACGTTCCACAGCTTCTTTGGTATAGTGGTTAATTGGGAATAACTATCAAATCCAGAATCAAATCTCTCCATTAACCATAGAATTAATGTAGGCAGGACAAGAAACAATGGGTGGAAACTAACCAAGGAGAGAAGCAACCTAGAACCAAGGAGAAAATTCCTGACAGGGAGAACAATTAACCAGTGGAAAAAATTGCCTTCGGGAGTTGTGGGTGCTCCATCACTGGAGGCCTTTAAGAAGAGACTGGATAGCCATTGATCAGAAATAGCATAGGTCTCCTGCAAGAGCAGGGGGTTGAACTAGATGACCTCCAAGGTCCCTTCCAACACTGTTACTGTTACTGAGTTTTCTGCACTTTTGAGTTAGTCATTCTCACTTAGCCAAAACCCACTTTTAAGCCTGGTACTGGGGTGAATTGATAGTCGACCACTTTGATGGATAAATAGCAACAATAAACATAATTGCACAGGAAAAAAAGGCCTGGTGAAGTCCCATTTGCATTACTCTCCTAAGAAAATATTCAAACTTTACTCACTTTTGCATTGGAAACTTACTTCAACCAAGGAACAAAACCCTGGAACAAAATAACATTTGCAAAATTTTTCAGTAACGGGTTGCATCAATAAGGAATGTCACTGAGTGAAAGACTGTGTTGATTTTTCTCGAAAATGAACACAAGAAATACACAACCCCTAATCGAATAGCAGAGACATAATTTGGCTTTAAAAGGAGTGATGCTATACAACAGGGATCTACAAACTTGAGAACTTGAAGACTTGTGGATGTCAACTCCCAGAATCCCAGAACAACAGAGTTGGAAAAGGACGTTGGAAGTCTCCTAGTCCAGGGCTTTCCAACCGTGGCAACTTTAAGACTTGTGGACTTCAACTCCCAGAGTTCCTCAGCCAGCTTCGAGCAGGAGAGCATGACTGGCTGGGGAATTCTGGGAATTGAAGTCCACAAGTCTTAAAGTTGCCACGGTTGGAGACCCCTGGATTAGTCAACCCCTCCCCCCCGCTCAAGCAGGAGAGGATGACTGGCTGGGGAATTCTGGGAGTTGAAGACTGCAAGTTGCCAAGTCAGGAGAACCCCTGCTATACCAAATGTGCTTAGCGTGCCCACATCAAAATCCGACAAGATAGCCATTGGCTGCAATGTCCTGTTCCTTTCCATGGTTAGCAAGGTGCAAATCCAGAACAGAAATGGCAAAGACCCAACTACAGGCTGAATATTTGCCATATCAGAGCTTCAATGCAAAGTGTGGGGCCTTTTGCATCAATTATGCAGGTTGCACAATCCAGGTTTCCTTGCCACAGAATCTGAGTCATTTTGGCCGAGGCATTTATTTGTTTGTTTAGAACGGAGCAACAGATGCCAAACATAAAAAGGAGCTCTTAGTGCTTACGGTTTGTAAAAAGCTTCCCAGATTTGTCTCCATCTCTTGATACGACTCCAAGCTTTTTCTACAACTTGCGTCCAAATGAACTTTGGAAGGGAGAACTGCTGGCTTGTTCTTGAGTTACAGTGGGGGGCCTTTGAAAAAAAAAAGGCCTTTTATTCTCCCAGAGCTCAGATTTCTTGGACAAAGTAAGGCCAAGATGTAAGGAGCACAGATGACTACTAGCAAAAATCCAGCTTTAGGGGTGTTCGCATTAACCTGTCATGTCAAATGTCCCGTAATAAGTTGGTCCAAACTTTCAGAGGATGGGAGATGCTCATACTACAAAGCAAACAAATGCTAAACACCAAGTCACTTAATTTTATTAATTACCCTTGGTTTTTTCTTCTTCTTCTCCTTTTTGCATCCCGTTGCTCTACCTCGTAGTAATGACAAGAGCTGAGAGAGCAGCTGGCTTTACTAAAGCCAGCCCATTAGCAGCAAGTCTCTGTAATCCAGGGCTTCTTGCTAAGGAATGCAGAAGAGAATAATGGATTTACTTAGTGTCACAAACGGACCCTCGGAGAAGAAAAGGAGGCAGAATTTTGAGGACAGAATTAACTCTTCTGCCCAGCTAGGTAGCCTCTTCCAAAATGCAGAAAGATAAAGCATCATAATCGTGAAGAAACCATATCTCTATGAAAAGCATCCTTCCAACAATTCTATCCTTAAATCTATGCGGGCATAGTTGAATTTACGAAGCTCAGATAAATGGTGCATCCATCCGGCAGCTTCAGGTTCTTCCCGTTTATTTATCCCTGTGTTCCTAATTTGTCCATTCCTATGCCAGTTTTTAAAGGCAGAATTAAAGCGTAATCGTGTATGCCTTTCTCAAACACAAACATTTATTTTAGCAATTTGGCCTAAATCTGTAAACATTTTTTTTTACAACAAATAGGCTGCTCTAAATAATTTTTCATGAATTTTTGATTACCGCTTAACATCCATTTTAACATCCATTAACATTTTTGAAGCCTACTTCCTTGCCCTCTTTGCAAATGCCACACAAATCCTAGCACAAATCTTGCAAAATGCAAATAGCAAACCTTCCCTCTTTCCTCTGCCGGCTGGCATAAAGTAACACAATAGTTTTGTACCAGGAACTGTTTATGTAGAATTGCCATCCCACCCCACACCTCCCCAGATTGTGGCTGATTAACAGCACCTGAAAAGTGGGGAGGACCAGGTGTGTCTTCTACAATGGCAGTGCCACACAACCCATGTACGATATGACGAATTGTTTCCATTTCTGTCCCCACACTCACACTGTTTCCATACAGAAGCTTCTTATTTGCACAACCTCAAAGAAAACTGGGATTAGGCATTTAGTAGCTCATCAGAGGGATTTGTTGGCTTCAAAAGTGGACCTCAACCACAATGTTACACGTACAACAGTGCATATGTGTCTCCAAACTCCCGTCTTTAGGGTCTTAAGCAGGGGTGGGTTCCTCCCGGTTTGGACCGGTTTGCCTGAACCGGTAGATACCCGCTGGTGATGTCACGATGACATCACCGAACCGGATTGGTCGGTGCCGGTCTGTGGGTGCCGCCATCTTTTTTTTTGAATTTTTGGGATTTATTTTTCCTTCTGAGCATGCGCAGAAGCTGAGTTCCGGCACAGTGCATGCCGTTGCCATCTTTTTTTTGGCTTTGTTTTTTTTGTTTTTTGTTTCCAGATTTTTCATTACTGCGCATGTGGTGCGCCCACGAGGCGCGCCCACAAGGTGCACCCACGCAGCGTGGGAGGGAGCGAGGTAACCGGCAGTGAAATAAATTGGAACCCACCCCTGGTCTTAAGGATTCTTCTCATGAAAATACACCTACTTCATTTGATATGCAGGATAGATAGGCATTTTAGTAATGTTACTGGATATACAATATAAAATTTATGTTAATTTTTGATAATATATTATGGTATATGTATTGATGTTTATGTGAAGAATGTTAAACAAATTAAAAACTTTTCGGAGAAAATACACTTACTTCACCTACTCCCAAAGCAAGAAGCGGTTGCATTTATGGGTCTCTTTGCTTATATTGTTGAGTGAGACCCTGGATGGCAGCCTTCCACCCTGGTCTTGACGTTGCTACTTGGGGAAATGCAGATCAAACCTCCAACAGCCGAAAACCTGGGCCGTGTTAAACCAAAAAATAAATATTCTCAAAGTGCTCACTCAGTTCTAAAATGAGAAAACTCAAAAGCAGAATATGAGCACAGTCTCAAGCCCTGCTCTTATTCCCTTGCCGGTGCTGTCGAAAGACCTTTGCTACAATATAATAACATATACGTGAACGGAATATCCTTGCAAAGAGTTTGATGTAATAGCTTTGGACAGCAGAGAATGTAGAAGTTAGTGATGACACCAGATTATCTTCTCCCTACTTGACTCAGCTCTGTAATCAAACAGCACCGATGCGGCTTCCTACCCTTCCTAACCCAGCCTGCTATAAACCCAACATTTAGGGAACATCTGGCCCTCTCTGCATCCTCCCTCAGAACCAGGGGCCTGGCATTCGCTTTTTCTCAATGGGGTAACAACCGAGTCCAGTCGCAATGATTCAAACCCGTCTCATGAAGGTCCAGTGCCAAAATACGGGCCTGATTGTGAAAAGCTATAATCAACAATGTGTCACAGCTGTTGTTTGGGCTTATTATTAGATATAACTCCCTCTGGCGCGTTCAGGCTGGCTGTTGACTTCCCTTCCACAAATGGGAACGCATTTGCTTTGCTAGCAATTCCCCCCCTCGGTGCAAAGTTGCACGATGCGGCGATGATCTAGAGGCCTTGAGCCGGCTTTGGTGCTCGGATGCCATGGCCGGGAGGTCAACCCACGGGCTGAAGTTAGGAAAAGGAGCCGTTGGATTGAGGAGGCTTCATTTCGGACTCGGTCAAAGTGGCTACTTCAAACCCAGGTTGTGTCTGCAGTGACAGCGGCTAACGGTTTCCAGAACCGAGGAAAAATTGGCAATGCCCTTCTGGAATGTTTAGAAGGTAAACGTTTATTTTTGTATTTCCACCCATTCCTGGACCGGCTCATTCTCTCTTTCTCTCTCCCATCTATATAATGTAACAAGACCACCAAGCGTGCCTCTGTCTCTCCAACCCACAATATTCAATTCACATTTGTTGCTTTTTGTAAAAAGTTTCCCTGAGGTCATCCACCTAGTTTCCCCCCCTCCCCCCCTCCAAACAGGAAACGGCTTTCAGATGTTTATATGTTAAAAAAAAAGAAGGAAAGAAAGAAAAAGGGGGAAAAAAAAGTAAGACAGCTAATCTACCCATTTAACATGCATTGGCAACTGGCAAGGTTTTCCCCCCTTTCCTGCCCCTTCCATGATATTAATAGCTTTTCCGTTCAAATTACATGTTCACTCAATAAGAGTCTCTGATCCAAAATATTGGATAACCCCCGTTTCCTTTTGGGACTGATTGGAGTTAGCCAAGCAATAAACTCAGGATTCAGATTAAAAAGGGGGAAAAATAGGAAAACTATTGTGATTGCATTGCTGATCTTAAATAAATTCCTTTCCTTTCCTTTCCTTTCCTTTCCTTTCCTTTCCTTTCCTTTCCTTTCCTTTCCTTTCCTTTCCTTTCCTTTCCTTTCCCTTTCCCTTTCCCCTTCCCTTTCCTTCTTCATCTTTCCTCTCCTTTCCCTTCCCTTCCCTTCCTTTCCTTTCCTTTCCTTTCCTTTCCTTTCCTTTCCTTTCCTTTCCTTTCCTTTCCTTTCCTTTCCTTTCCTTTCCTTTCCCTTCCTTTCCTTTCCTCCCTTTCCCTTTCCCTTTTTCTTTCCCTTTCCCTTTCCTTCTTTCCTTTCCTCATCTGTCCAAAATTAGCAGCATGTAGTCTGTTTGCAGTGCAGTTCCAGAACATAATTTGTATTTATTTATTTAAAATATTTATACGGTACTTACATTTATAAAATATTCTTGATTTCTTTGAATTTTTCCAGGGGATAGACACTATCTGTAGCCTTGGTTTTTTTTTTTTCCAGTCTTTCATTTATCCTAACAAATTTGTCTAGCAGTGACAAAAAAAACCCACCAAACAACGAAATAATACCTAGTCAATAATAACAAATTTGGCCAGTATCCATGTGACAAATTTTTGTGTCATTTATTTTTTTTAAAAAAAGAAATATGAATATACCCAGATTTATAGATGAACTAAACTGGAGAATGATGGCAGGTTTTTTTTTTAAAAAAAAACTGAATGTAAAAAGACAGTAAAATAATGCCACAGGCTGACAAACATTTCTTTCTTTTAAAAATCTTTAAGTTATCAGCCACAGATCTTTCCCCCAAAGCTCACCCTGTTTCTTGGAAGCTCTGTGCAACTTCTTCTAATCTCAAATATGCAGTTTAAGGATTTAACTAATACAACCAATCAATTAGCTTGCGTTTTTAAAAGTCAAGGGATGACACTTCCCACCCACCCCATTTCTTCTCTTTTTAACCAGCAGGCTTTGGAATGTCAAATTTCTACGAACATGGAAGTTTAATGGCATCCACAAATATATTGTAAAAAAAATATATGTGTAAACGAAATGCGGGTGATATTTTCCAAATGAACACCTGGAAGGTGTAAATCAAAAATATTGTAAACACTTCAGAGGGAAACCCATGACAGAAACACTAGTGTGTTGTGCGATGCGGTTGATCATTCTGGAGAAGCTTAAATCGATAAATCAGACGGTGAACTGTAGACTAATAAACACTTCTCCTAATGAAACGGAGATATTCTCTGCGCTTGGAGACTAAACTTTTACTCTTTGCTACCCATGAAAGCTGATACGAGGGTCAAAGAGACCACATTCTAAAGTCAGATTTTGATTAAAACTCAAAATAAATCCAACGGATGCTTTAAAACGCTCACAACCATGGGAGAGGCCAGGTTGTGGTATACTTCACACTTTAAGAATCAGTGGGGGAAAAACACGTAGGACTTCGAACAAGATATCATTGCAAAGATGAGCTCTGTTCCTTTCCTCTTAATTTTGGAAGTCTTTCCCCTTTTAGAGTTCTTACAATTTTTTACGTATCTTATTTGTTTAGTAGCTTTGTATTCTGCTTTTCTGGAGTGGTTCAGAGTCCTTCTATTTTTCCTGGAGTCATTTCTGCTAAACTTTGGAAACGTCTGAAGCTAAATATTAGAAATGAGGGATGTCTTTCTGGTTTTGTGACTCTCCTTACACCCCAGAAAATATATTTTCAATCATTAGTCGACTTCTATCTTCCTACAGACACTCCTAGGAAGTCCTCCACTGAAAACTGTGATTTTTTAAAAAAAGAAAGTGTATTTTTATTTTCAAGAAAAATTCTGATGTATTTTTTAAAAAAGGGTGCTAGTGCTTTTATTCTGAAGTGTTATTAGATGTTTGTAACCCCCCAGCACCCCAAACAAGAAGGAAGGGGAAAAAAGCCCCCTTCCCTATTGTTGCTGTGTAGAAGGGGGGAACTTGGAGATGGCATGAAGTCAGCTGGGAGAGATTCAAGTTGAGAAGAGTTGAGTTGAGAAGAGAAGAATAGGCAGACACTCACGGGGGCTGCGTTCCCACAACACAATTGATCAGACTACAATGATTTGGGTTGGTTGTGGTTTAAACGATGATGGGACTGCCAACCCTTTGTCTTGTATGGTGATTGTACGTATGTCAAAATTGTACGCTGTGCAATTTTGACATAAACTGAGGACAACCTGCGTAGAAGTCTAATGTTGGAATGGCCACCAAGGCCAACAGGAAGTGATATTTTATCCTGCCTTTGTTATCAATAAAGGAGAACATGTGTAGCTCAGGGTTGAAATGAGGGTTCCTTAGTCCTGTCTAAGCTTGGTGGTTTTCTTGCAGAGGTTTCATTATCCAAAGTAGGTAACATTGTCGGCACTAGTACTCCTTTATTATTAATAAAGTGCCTTTATTATTTTTTTTACAAGTAACTCAGGATGGCAAACCTGCCTAAAAAGGGCACAGGAAACAGGAAAGAACATTCCTCCAGAACATTTCTAACATGTGCACGATGAGCTTGTGATGCACAGGAGAACTTTGCAGCTTGCCCTGGGCACCTATGGCTGTTTGCAATTTCCAGATGTGCTCCCTGGTTCCAAACAGCCAAGGTTTTGCTCTGACTGTCATTCCATCAGTCCGAACCATTTGCGTTCGCTCCGAGACAGTCCCCAGAAATTATGCTCCCCTCTTGCTTTCAGGTGTCAGTCCATTGTTCTGATCATGAACTTGGCGAGATTTAAAATACATAATATATAAGATTAGAGGCAGGGAACTTTAAATATTTACTTTTTAAATATATAGGCTGCCAGTTAATGTTAGGGGTAATCTAATGTAATTGTGGGTGTCATCTGGTTGCCGGATTCTCACATTCATTATGATAATAAATCTGCTTCTGGTTTTAGTATGCCTCTGAGCTTAGGCTGGCCTTAAAGATAAGGCAATGTTTTGCTAAGAATGAGGAATATTTCATTTCCCAAGCAGGCGACTTTTTAAAAAAAAGGATATTAGAAAGGTGCAGAAAACGGCTGCTTGCTGAGATCCGAGAGCCGGACGATACTTGAAAAGCAATGAAGAAAACTGGTCATACAGACCGTCCTTGACTTAAGGCCACAAGTGAGCCCAAAAGTTCTGCTGCTAAACTGGACATTGGTTAAGTGAGTTTTGCTCCATTTTACGACCTTGCTTGTTGATGCTATTAAGTGAATCGTTGCAGTTGTTAAGTTAGTCACACAATTGTGAAGTGAATCTGGCTTCCTCATTGATTTTGCTTGCCAATCGCCAGGAGATGGTGAGTTTTAATCCCACCTTAGGCATGAAAGCTGGGTGGGTGACTTTGAGCCAATCACCAGGAGACAATGAGTTCTAGTCCTACCTTAGGCATGAAATACAGCTAGTTGACTCTCTCTCAGTCCAACCCACCAAACAGGATTGTTGTTCTGGAGAACATAAGAGGAGGAAGGTGTGTGATATGTCTGCCGCTTTGAGTTGCTTGTAAAAATAATAAAGGCAGGATATAAATGAATAAATAAATAATAAGGAATGTTATAGGATTTTCAGGTATTACGACCCCAGCTGAGTTTTCCGTTTTTATTTTAATTGTTTTCAGATGTTTTAAATCCTCTTTGTCTCTAGTGCTTTGCAAGGAGGTGGCCTTATCAATGAAATAAAGGCGGCGGGGGTGTGTGTGAAAGCATAATATGACATGTGAGCTAGCTTTCTATTAAGCAGGTACTGGGTATTGCATTCGATCTGTATAACTCAGGGGTGTCAAACTTGATTTCATTGAGGGCCGCATCAGGGTTGTCTTTGACCTCAAGGGGCCCGGGGTGGGTGTGGCCAGCTCAACGTCACTCATTGAAGCTCCGTTTTCGGCCACGACAGACTCCTCCAGCCCTCTGCCAGCGAAAACGGAGCTCGGGGAGGCCATCGCAGCCGAAAACAGAGCCTGGGAGGGCCGCGTACAGCCCTCCCAACCTCTGTTTTTGCTGGCAGAGGGACCGTGGGCCGGTCCTTCACTGTTTCCAGGGCGGGCCCATGGCCAGATATAAGCACCCCGTGGGCCGGATCTGGCCCACAGGCCTTGAGTCTGACACCCCTGGTATAACTGCTTGAGGGTGTAGGGCTGAGTTTCCCAATCCGTTTCTTTCATTACCCAAAACCACTTAATCAGAACGTCCTTATTTAAGTGTCACTGTTGTGATCGGCTCAGAGGTTCATGCGTCCAAAGAAAAACCACATTTACCCAATTTTGGGGTCATTTACTCAGGGTTTGGAAACACTGGTGTAGCGTTGTTTCACCCCACAGTGACTTCCTGAGCTTAGCAACCAAACTAACATCCTGTTCAAGAACAAACAACCTGCAAAACAAAGCAATAATCGGCCTTTGCATGACACATGGAGAAAACATGGGTGCAATTAGTCATGTTTCTCGAAAGTAGCTCCTTGATGATCGCCCACACAGCCCTATAAAATTCTCTCTTTTCACCCCGGTTGGAATTCTGATGGAATCTATTACGTTAATTCACGAAGTTATGAGGATTGCTGGAGAGAACGTCGTGGTTCCCGACGGGGGGAATCACATAAAGTTGGGCAATAGAAAAGCCGTGAATGATGAGCTACGTGAGCCCCCCCCCAACCTGGAAACTTCTAGAAGTGTGGGACTTCAGTATTTATTTATTTATTAGTGGGACTTATATACTGCCTCATAGTGCAAGCACTCTCTAAGCGGTTTACACCATTAAGCAATGTATATATTTACATTGCCCCCAACAATCTGGGTCCTCATTTTACCTACCTCGGAAGGATGGAAGGCTGAGTCAACCTTGAGCCGGTGAGATTTGAACAGCTGAACTGCTGAATCACAGTCAGCTAAAGTAGCCTGCAGTACTGCACTCTAACTGCTGCGCCACTTCGGCTCAGGTATCTAAATGTAGTTGACGATGCGCGTTGAAGGCCATCATGTCACTGGCTGGAGAAGTCCAAGCTTTCAAATGCCAAGATCCTAAGACATTTTACTGATTGACAGAAATAATGTGTCCTACTGCTTGGAGAGCTAGAGTTGAAGACCACCTGAGTGCCTCAAACTGAGGAAAAACTCAGCAAATTAATTTCACATTTGCTGAGTTTCCCCCCAGTTTGAGACACTCAGAATAGAATGGAATGGAATGGAATGGAATGGAATGGAATGGAATGGAATAGAATAGAATAGAATAGAATAGAATAGAATAGAATAGAATAGAATAGAATAGAATAGAATAGAATAGAATAATAAATGAATAGATAATAAATGGAATGGAATGGAATGGAATGGAATGGAATGGAATGGAATGGAATAGAATAGAATAGAATAGAATAGAATAGAATAGAATAGAATAGAATAGAATAGAATAATAAATCAATAGATAATAAATAGAATGGAATGGAATGGAATGGAATGGAATGGAATAGAATAGAATAGAATAGAATAGAATAGAATAGAATAGAATAGAATAGAATAGAATAGAATAGAATAGAATAGAATTTTTTATTGGCCAAGTGTGATTGGACACACAAGGAATTTGTTTTGGTGCATATGCTCTCAGTGTACATAAAAGAAAAGATACATTCGTCAAGAATCATGAGGTACAACACTTAATGATTATCATAGGGTACAAATAAGCAATCAAATCATATTAGGAACCAGTCAATATAAATCGTAAGGATACAAGCAACAAAGTTACAGACATACAGACATTAGTGGGAGGAGATGGGTGATGGGAACGATGAGAAGATTAATAGTAGTGCAGACTTTGTAAATAGTCTGACAGTGTTGAGGGAATTATTTGTTTAGCAGAGTGATGGCGTTCGGGAATAAACTGGTTTTTTTGGTCTTCAACTCTACCTGTCCAAGCAGTAGGACACATTCTTTCCCTCAATCGGTAAAATTTAGACTCTAATTTAGAGTCGTTGTCCAACACAGGACTGCAGGCCACCAAGGTGGAAAAAGATCAAGGAAACACCAAGACTTCTTCTACCAACACTAACAGGGCAAGCCACTAGTACAGTGATGGCGAACCTATGGCACGGGTGCCACAGGTGGCACGTGGAGCCATATCTGCTGGCACGTGAGCCGTTGCCCTAGCTCAGCTCTAGCGCGCATGTGCGTGCCCGCCAGCTGATTTTTGGCTTGCGCAAAGGGTCTGGGAGGGCGATTTCAGCCTCCGGAGGGCTTCCGGGGTGGCGGGGGGAGCGTTTTTGCACTCCCCAAGCTCAAGAAAGCCTCTGGAGCCTGGGGAGGGCGAAAAATGAGCCTACCGGGCCCACTGGAAGTTGGGAAACGGGGGAGTTGGGGGGGTCATGCACGCATGCACAGGGGGATGGGGCAAGTGGGGGGCTTTGAATTATGTGTGTTGGCACGCACGTGCGTACGATAGCGCGCG
>JALIGW010000050.1:1659273-1831773 GCA_023053685.1 Diadophis punctatus similis | reverse complement strand
CCAAAATTTTCTCGTGGACCCCCAGTTGGTCCATGGACTACCAGTTGGTGACCGCTGTCCTAGATGGTAATTACTTAGTTCATACTTAAATGGTCAGTAGAGGGGGCGTGCGTAAATGCACTACCATGCCCATCGTCCCTGTCCTTGTATTTTTATTCTCTTATTCTTGTTCTCGTTTTTGTTTGGCAAATTCCAATAAATAAAATAAAATAAATAATTGGGAGTGTTGGTGCTAACACATTTGGCGCTAACACAGAAGTTCACAGACCTTCTGGTCTGAAGGTCTAACTTAGGGATTTTAGCACGTTAAACAGAAACAGAAACAACAGAAAGTTTCCTCTTTTGATAGGATTTGGATCTACCAAGTGGAATATATCTGGTAGATTCCCAAAGAGAATGAAATTGTATGTGGCCAGACTTGGTTTTTAATCAGCTGTTCCCCCAGCTTTGATGAGCCTTGATGAGCTCCTTTGTTCTTTAGCCTTTTAAAGTAAACATTGCGTTTTATCTACTGAAGTTTCTTTTTCTTTTTTCAACTGGAATGTCTTAAAAAGCGTTTCAGTTCTGCCTATTTGGATGCCTTGAACCCTGCCTTCTAAGCGGCATGGCAGGAGAAAAAATGATTTTAGAGACCACAGAAAAATCAGCTGGAAAAACCCATAAGGCCTTGGAAGGGCAAGGGTGGGAGTGCTGACAGGCAGGACTGTCTCCAGAAAAAGTGGGAAAGGCCCAAAGGAAATTAGAAGTGATTTATTTATACATTTATTCGGGGAGTCTTTGGTGCTGTCTGAGCTTGATAGTTGCCTAGTCGGATATTTCATTACCTGACTAGGTAACATCATCAGTGCTAGAAGGGAGTGGGGTTTTTGAAGAGGAGGAGGAGGAGGAGGAGGAGGAGGAGGAGGAGGAGATGGAGAAGGAGAGGAAAAGGAGAGGAGGAGGAGAAGGAGAAGGAGAAGGAGAAGAGAAGGAAAGAGAAGGAGAGGAGGAGAAGGAGAAGGAGAAGGAGAAGGAGAGGAGGAGGAGGAGGAGGAGGAGAAGGAGAAGGAGAAGGAGAAGAGAAGGAGAGGAGGAGGAGGAGGAGGAGGAGAAGGAGAAGGAGAAGAGAAGGAGAAGAGAAGGAGAGGAGGAGGAGGAGAAGAAGGAGAAGGAGAAGGAGAGAAGGAGGAAGAGGAGGAGGAGAGGAGGAGGAGGAGAATGATTGTGGGGTACATGGTGCTCTCTGAGCTTGGCTGTTGGCTTGCAGACATTTCATTACCCAACTTGGTAACATCATCAGTGCTCTAGGTTGGAAAGAAAAAAAATATATAAAACCAAATAAAACGAACAGAACATCCTAGTAAGATATGCAAATTGTTCCCGCAAAGCCTCCGGGGGCAATAGAGTTTGATTTTGCATTTTAGACTAAATTACCACAGTTAAGATCCATTGAGGTACATTTTGAATTTGCTTGAGTCAAAAGGCAAGGTGTTAAGTACATGTATGCATGTGTATAAGTAAATAAATAAAAATAGGTTGAAATATTCACCCTGGACATTAACCGATCTTAATCCTGGTGGCATTGAGCTCTCTGGATCTGGACAGAAAGCGGACAGATCTTGCCCGGAGGAAGTGGAAATTTGACAAAAGTTTGAATGTGGTTTGAACCTGGAGTTCCAGTTCTCTGGCTATAGTTTTCTGATCTTGGCAATGGAGCTAAGAGCTGTGACTAAGTCAAAGCCGATCCAAGGTTTCCCAGAGCCTATGATCAGAGAAATTAATCACTTCATGCTGTGTCGAACCGTTGCTTAATTCTGGAGGGTCTTTCGGTTATTGGTACATGCTGGCTGACTGAGGGCCCATTTTAGACACATTCCCCAATGCAAGTTTAATGAGCAACGTTGCGTCTGTTTCTTTCCACGCAAGAGGTGGTGTGGCCTTGAGGGGCAAGTGACAGATCAGGTTACTCAGAGGCAATGAAATATCTTTGTTGATCCTTGGAAAGGACAGATCTCCCACCGCTGCTGCCTTTTCCCAGTCCAATAGTAACCAGATTCCTTCTTACACATTCTGGAGACATCCGAGGCATTTGTTCCGTTGCTGTAGGAATGTGGGCAGAATCCGAATGGATCTCTCTCCCCCTTTACCGACATATGCACGGATGGGGTTGTCATTATTTCCAAGAAGGAGGTGGTAACCTCTGAGGACATGGATCGGATGAAAGTCACATGCCCTTTAAACAATTCCATCAGAGCTCCCTCTCCCTTGTAAGCGTTGGAGGACTGGTGTGTCTCAGCCAGTGCAAGTTAATGCACAGAAGCTGAGATCATGTCAGGAATGGTGGGCATATTCTCACCATATAAGTGCACAAACCTTGCGATAAAGTCGCGGTTGCCAGCTTGGCATTGGGGGGCACCTGGCGTCTTGCAGCAGGCAGGAGAAATCATTCATCACGGACTGGCTTTCTCTCCGGTCCCTTTCTGCAGAAATTGAAAGGATTAGAGAGAACGGGATGATGAAGGAGGGGTTATTTCTCAGGGGAGAGGAGCAGGAGGAGGAGGGGAGGAAGAAGAAGAAGAAGAAGAAGAAGAAGAAGAAGAAGAAGAAGAAGAAGAAGAAGAAGAAGAAGAAGAGGAAGAAGAGGAAGAAGAAGAAGAAGAAGAAGAAGAAGAAGAAGAAGAAAAGAAGAAGAAGAAGAAGAAGAAGAAGAAGAAGAAGAAGAAGAAGAAGAGGAAGAAGAGGAAGAAGAAGAAGAAGAAGAAAAGAAGAAGAAGAAGAAGAAGAAGAAGAAGAAGAAGAAGAAGAAGAAGAAGAAGAAGAAGAAGAAGAAGAAGAAGAAGAAGAAGGGTGGAAGAAAGAAGAAGTTGCGTTCAACCTGATTCATTGAGGCAATTGAATTCCATCCATCGATGAGACCTTAATGAGAACATTGTAATTACAGAGCTATACGTTTAACGGCACAGCATACAAGTTTAATGAATTGTTATTATTCATTATAATTATAAGTCTGTGGGAATCAGCTGGTGTGCAATCAATAATAAATAAACCCAGCCTATTAACTCTGGGCTGGCCATCCTTCCTAAACAGGATTATTGCAAAGCTAAAATGGATACTCCACCGTGACCATCTTGGTTTCCTGATGCATCATCAGGGTATGGTAAAAAAAAGTCCAGATGGCTGCTATAAGCCTTGCATCCCCTTGCACCACCCCCCAATTCAAGGCTCTCCCTTCACAAAAAGGCGCACATATTTCCTCTACATCCAGGTAAAAAAAACACGTAGCATTCTTCATCCTCTTCAGTTTTTCTTTTCGATTACTTCCAAATTGATTGCGGTGATTTCTTCTCCTTACCCTCATCTAGAATAGAATAACAGAGTTGGAAGGGACCTTGGAGGTCTTCTAGTCCAACCCCCTGCTTAGGCAGGAAACCCTATAACATTTCAAACAAATGGTTATCCAATCTCTTTTTAGAAACTTCCAGTGTTGGAGCATTTACAACTTCTGGAGCAGTGGTGGGATTCAATGTTTTTTACTACCAGTTCTGTGGGCATGGCTTGGTGTGCATGGGCGTGGCTTGGTGGGCATGGTGTGGCTTGGTGTGCATGGCAGGGGAAGGATACTGTAAAATCTCCATTCCCTCCCGATCAGCTGGGACTCGGGAGGCAGAGAATATATGGGGCAGGGCCAGTCAGAGGTGGTATTTACCGGTTCTCCGAACTACTCAAAATTTCCACTACTGGTTCTCCAGAACTGGTCAGAACCTGTTGAAACCCACCTCTGTTCTGGAGGCAAGTTGTTCCACTGATTAATTGTTCTCGCTGTCAGGAAATTCCTCCTTAGTTCTAGGTTGCTTCTCTCCTTCATTTAGCTGCTCACTGGATTTTCTATCTGCAAAAAAACCAACAAAAAAAACCCAACAAAAAAAAACCTTGCTAGAAAAGATGGAAGGCAGGGGAGGGAACCACAGAAAACTCCGAGACCCACAAATCAGATCACAATTTAAGACGCTGTTTCTTAACTCCAACACCCAAATGGGTCCTGAAACCTCCCTATGTAACTCAATCTCCAACTTCAGGGTGACTCCCTCTTAGCCTCCTTTTATAACCTGCCCTGTTTAGTATAATTGGATTATCGATAATCCTCAAGTTTAGCAATGTATCCATAAAGGTTAATAGATTGAGGCCATAAGAGGGACATAAACTAAACTATCCTGTATGGTCGTAAAAAAAATTATAATATCCATACAAGCAACTTACCGTAAATGTTCTGAGTGTCAATGAAATTGGCACGGATTTCCCTCCTTTAAAAAAAAACGTAGGATGAAACTCTAGACAAGAAACTGAAGTGAGATAGGAACTTAGCTTCTAAAGGGAAGAATTCAACTATTTATTTTAAAAATGGCTTTCTGTATTTACCCCTGTAAAGAAACAGATCTCAAACAGAGATTTCTGATTTTCCAAAGCAAAGACAATATGTTGAAAATAAATTCGATTTTTTAAAAGGGTGAATATGAATGTTTATTACCCCGATCTTTCTTTGGGTTGCAAATGGATGTCCCTTATTGTCACAATAATACAGGCATTATTATATCAGAGATACTATGGGTTCATTTCCAGACGAGCCATAAAATGAATATCGCTACCGGTATAGAGCAAGTCACATGAATTTTTCTGTTTTCCACGCCATGTAAAAGCTTTGTTTAAAATATATTCTGCAGTCTATTAAGTGTGCAGTAGCGTTATGTCTAAAACATGTACATATCTTAGTTTAAAAAGACTAGCAAGTTTTAATGGTTTTAAAAATGCTAATTGTCACCTGAATTTTAAGTGAGTCGTAATCTTGTTTTGCTGGCGGAGGGCCTTGTTAAAAACACACACACACCACAATCTTTGCAAAGCACAATAAAGTGAAGGCCAATAAAAGAAGGTATGCCTGAATCCCCCAGAAAACTCTCTAGTGTTAGTATAATGGATTGTTTGCTAGATCTTGATTGATGAAGATAGATCTTGATTAATGATGAGGACATGGCTGGGTTTGGAACACGGTCCTAAGCTATAAAAATGGTTAGAGTGATGTTGATGTAGCATGTTGGGTGAATCTGGCCATAAAAGTTGATAAGCCATGGTTGATGGCTCAGCCTCATGTCTGCGAAGGGGGTTAATTCAACAAACTGCAGTTTAAGCAAATGTCTAAGGAGATTCTCGGTCATCCAGGTCATGGTTGTCCCAAAGGTGCTTTGTTTCAAGAGGCAACTGAACTTTCTTGTTTTTCTTTCACGACGTTTCGCTTCTCATCCAAGACTTCAGCGCTGACTCCCCACCATCCAGTCAGAGCTGAAGAAGCTTCTTGGATGAGAAGCGAAATGTCTTCAAGGAAAAACAAATAAAGTCCTTTTGCCTTCTGAAAAAGCACTTTTTGGGACAACCGTGAGTTAGATGACTGAGAATCTCCATAGACATCTAAAATGAAGACTTTCCCATTAATTGATTCTAAGGAATACAGCTGGAAGGGACCTTGGAGGTCTTCAAGTCCAACCCCTTGCTTAGGCAGGAAACCCTACACCACTTCAGACAAATGGTTGTCCAATCTCTTCTTAAAAACCTCCAGTGATGGAGCACCCACAACTTCTGGGGGCAAGTTGTTCCACTGAATAATTGTTCTCACTGTTAGGAAGTTTCTCCTTAATTCCAGGTTTCTTCTCTCTTTGATTATTTTCCATCCATTGCTTCTTGTACTGGTGCTTTGGAAAATAAGTTGACCCCCTTTTCTTTGTGGCAGCCCCTCAAATACTGGAACACTGCTATCATGTCACCCCTAGTTGTTCCAACTGTCAGGAAATTCCTCCTTAGTTCTAACCTGGTTCTCTTCTTGATTGATCCATTGTTTTTTTTTCCCCCAAGCCAACCCGGATCCGGATAATTCCATTGGTTTGTTAAAATGCAACTGAGTTTGGTTTGGATTGGAAGACTTTTGCTAATTCTACATCCTCTTTTGAGGTAATCATTTCAAATCCGCTCAGTTACAGCTTGAAAACATTCTATGGATGGTTTGACTGAATGCTGGCTGAGAGGCAGATTGACTGCAAGGGAACTTAAAGCCGAGGTTCAGGCCAATATTTATTGTTGCAGCAGCTGAACACTGATGTAGTATCCTATGCAGGAGCCAAAATAGCCCCCTTTCTTTTAAACTGCCCCCCCCCTTCCCATACAGTGCAAATTCCTGTTATGCATAATGTATTATGAACTAGACTTTCTGGATAATGTCTCCCTTTATGAACTGCTTTATGGTTCTTTATTCCCATTATTGACCTCAGATTTAGATGCAACTCATAAGAAAAGAGGCGATGTGTGGCGGAGAAGGATTGCTTCAAAAATGGTCTGAAAGAGAAATGAAGAACATTGGGGGGGGGCAGACAGGTCCTTTGGAAACGAAATGCTCCCAGGTTTTTTTTTGGGGGGGGGGAGAAAAAGCTCCTTTGGAGTCATTGGGAAAAGTCAATCATGATTAAGGAAGGAAGGAAGGAAGGAAGGAAGAAAGAAAGGAAGGGGAAGGGGAAGGGGAAAGGGACGAAGAAGAGAAGGGAGCGAGGGAAGGAGAAAGAAGGGAGGGAGAAAGAAAGAAAAAAGAGAAAAGAGAAGAAGGAAAGAAAGAAAGAAAGAAAGAAGGGAGGGAGGGAGGATAGGGAAGGAAGGAAGGAATGAAGGAAGGAAAGGAATGAAGGAAGGAAAGGAATGAAGGAAGGAAAGGAATGAAGGAAGGAAAGGAAGGAAGGAAGGAGGGAAATAGAGCAGGAAGATTATGAAAGCTGGACCTTTATAGATTCACAGGAGGCATCTTAACAGCTATTGTTCATCAGTTGCATTTCTCTTTTTTTTAAAAAAAGTTACTGACATTTGTATATAATGACTCAGGTCAGAAACAGTTCACTGGTTTAATTGAGATTTAACATTTAGACATCAATCTTACCTTTGCTTCACCGCAGAGTGATTTCTACCATCAGTTCCTTGCTCGGATTAAGAGTTACAGGGCTGGAGTTTTACCTATCCCACATTATATTATGCTGGAAATAAAGTTTGGAGAATCCTCTCCATTGTCCCTGAGTTAATTTTTAAGATGAGGGGATGCACCCAATTTTTCTTGATGGTTTAGGGGATGAAGGGGTGAAATAAAACTCTCTTGATCTTAGAAAGACAGGGAATCATGGAAAGGAAAAGACTCTGGATTGACTCAGGGGCTAGTTGGTTGCTTTCAGTATCCCAAAACTGATAAAAAGGAATTCTAAGGTCAACGCAAATCAAATAAACGTGGGAAATATTACCCCTGCCCCTAGCCCTGCCAAAATTCTGGTTTGATGCTTAGTTTTTAATTCATCCTGAATTTAGTTTTTCATTTTGACAAAGCCAAATTGCACAGATCTGAGACAGACATTGGGCGGTGGGAGGGGGGGCAGAGTGGGGAGGAAAATGGAAACAAAATTAAAAATTAAAAGAAGGGAAAATCCCTGGACATCTCAAGCGTGTTCCATCGGCAGGCGGTCCCGTTTGTCGTGACATGAACCCATCATGAACAAGCCAGGGCTGTGGTGTACTTTTAACCCGGGTCGACCTCGGCCGTCAGAGGTTAATTTTAAGGGTCAGAAGACTTATTTCGAGGTATAGAGGCTGGCGCCCACGAGAGCATTACCCCAATTTGCAAAGAGACCTGGGTCCTCCGAGTCTATTTCCTTTTCTGCAGGCAAATTAGATAACCTTGGGACTGACATAATGCCCTCGGAGACTCTGACGTTGGTCTTGCTTACCAAATTTCACAGACTTACTTACCCTGGGGGGCCAAAACATTACACTGGTGACTTGGAAATCATCTGGAAAGAAAATTGTCCATTCCTTGGGCTAGGCCCTCAAGACTGTCTAATTTTCAAGGGGTAGATTGCTATTTTGGGTTTTTCTTAGCTTCTGAATCTTACCTAGTGGCCAAGTGTTGCCCCCAAATGAGTATTCTGCTAATTGAAGATTTTTTTTAATAATAATAATAATAATAATAATAATAATAATAATAATAATAATAATAATAATAATAATAATAATAATAATAATAACAACAACAACAACAACAACAACAACAACAACAACAACAACAACAACAACAACAGAGTTGGAAGGGACCTTGGAGGTCTTCTAATCCAACCCCCTGCTTTTCCTTCCTTCCTTCCCTTCCTTCCTTCCTGTTTGGGAGTATTTTCTTTCTACTGTTAATTCCAAGGATTTAAGCCATTGGGGAAACCACAATGGATCTGCTAATCTTTAAGGTGTTCCAGGATATTGAATTGAGATCAAGGAACGGGTCACCTGACTGTTGCATTCTATCTGGCCCACCTGCACAATAGATCAGGACTGGCTGTCCAAAATTCAAATTGAATTATAAACTTTTTAATTATTTAGCTCTTGTGACCAAGAGTATGTTTTAAGCCTTTTTTTTTATTGAATCGACTCTATTTCTTATGAGATTCCTTGACAATGGTTGAGTATTATTTTATTCCATTAACTATTGAGCATCCTGGGTTGAACTTATTTTCCAAAGCCCCAGAAGGCAATGCAAGAAACAATGGATGGGAACTAATCAAGGAGAGAAGCAACATGGAATTATCATTGGAGAGTTTTTAAGAGACTGGGCAACCACTTGTGTCAATTTAGGGTCTCCTGCTTTAGCAGGGGGTTGGACTAGAAGACCTCTAAGGTCCCTTCCAGCTCTATCCTGATGGAGCTGAGCCTGTCAAAACTGTGAAAGGACACCCAGACAGAGCCACAAAATATTTGTCAAGTTGTTAAAAAAGTGTCACCGAGGCACAAAAACAGGTCAAGAGAACCTAAACGGGGTACCCGTCGCCAGTTTGCATGGGGAGATGCTAGTTAAGGTTGGGTTTTATAGATTACCCAGATGGGCATGCCAGTTATCACCAGACAAAGTCACCCCACCCCCGTCCTCCTGGGTCTCGTGCACCCATGCACGCACGCACGCCTGCGGAGGAGCCCAGATGCGCCGTGTTCCTGCCACCAACTTGCCCACCCATAGAACAAGACGATCCCCAGATGCACCTTTCCCTATCCTTTCCCTCCCCTGCCTGGATCCATCTGCATATTTTTATTGCCACTGTCAGGAACATGAAAACTCTCTCTGCCAGCACTCAGCACTGGAAATTTATGGGCCGGCTCTGCTGGAGCGAGGGGCTGCCAGAGAGAGAGAGAGAGAGAGAGAGAGAGAAAAGGGGGGAGTGGAAGAATGATGGAAGGCGAAAGACCTATAAACTGTTGGCCCTTGATTTATGGGTCAACGTAGCCTAGTTGGTAGGATCTAGCCATCCTCCTTGTGCATTAGGAACTTCTGAATCTCTGTCTGTTTGTCTGGCTCTCTCTCACACACACACTTACACACACATGCATATGCAAGGATATGCACACACACACACACACACACACACACACACACACACACACACACACACACAGCCTCCCCCTCCCTCCCTCCTCTCTCTTTTGCCTTCCCTGTCCTACTTTGGGTCCTGAGTCAGCCCAGCTGGTGGACGACAGCGATGCGAACTCTTCTGGTGCAGAAAGAGCTAAAGTAAACAATTGTGATCATTCAGCAGGCAGTTAGCAGCCTTTGGACAGATGAGCAGGGCTGAAAGGAGACCACACACGCAACCCCCTCCCCAGACCACACAGGGGCCAGACTGCACTGACATTGCACGCAACACACACACACACACACACACACTCACACACACGCATGCACGCACACACGCTCCCACATGAAGGACACTTCTACTCTGCCCGCTAAGAATACAGGTTTTCTTTCTTCTTCTTCTTCTTTTTTCCTGGACCGAGAAGAAATGGCAGAAATGATCTTCCTAAATTTTTAATTTTTTAATTTATTTTTTTGCAGAAATGGCCTTCCTTTGTTTCTAAATGCTTCGGATGCCAGGGATGGATCGCATAACAGGGATTTTTTGTTTGTTTGTTTGTTTTACTGGTAAACGGTCCAGACTCTCTAAGAAAGTGAGATGGCCAATGTACAAATTTGATCAATCAAGACTTTCTCCCGTAGGCCTTGACTTAAGCGCTACTCCTAAATGGAACTTAGTTAAGGCTGGAGGGAGGGGGGGGTGTTTATAAAAGATTAACAATGATTTATTGCTATTAATGATCGTGATTCATACGATGATGGATGCTACATTCACGATAGGTATTCTGTCCTTAGAACAGAATAATAGGATAACAAAATAACAAAGATGTTGGAAGGGACCTTAGAGGTCTTCTAGCCCAACCCCTTGCTCAAGCAGGAAACCCTCAACCATTTCAGACAGATGGTTGTCCAATCTCTTCTTAAAAGCCTCCAGTGTTGGAGCACCTACAACTTCTGGAGGCAAGTAGTTCCACGGGTTAATTGTTCTCCCTGTCAGGAAATTTCTCCTTAGTTCCAGACTGGTTCTCTTCTTGATTAGTTTCCATCTATTGTTTCTTGTCTGCTTTCAGCTGCTTTGGAGAATAGGTTGAGGCCTCTTCCTTGGGGCAGCCTGATGAAACTGCCCTGATTTTGGGGGCCAGCAGTGAGGGCTATGGAAGCAAATTTGGGCATGCAGATCAGTGCCGTAGCTGAGCCAGGAAAGCCACCCAGCCTTAAAGGGCAGGAGGGTGTTTTGTGGGTGACCCTTTCAGGGCAAGCAAAGGAGTGAGCTTTCCATCATCCTAACACTGGGTGCCTCAACTACTCCTCTGGGGGCAACACCAGGCCGAATTCCAGCCCCAGCCTCTCCCATCTGCAGTTCTTCGAGGGCCTGCAAAGAGCCCCGGATGGCTGCTTGATAAGGTCACTTGCAGGGAGGGGGAGGGGGGATTTTCCACTGTTGTGGGCTTTCTGTTCCCTTCCTGGCACAGAACCTCATGATGAATCAGTTAATCTGGCCAAAGATCTTTGTCTTGCAAAAGACCAGAAAGAAGATGGGTGGTGCTTAAGAAGGAAGACAATCTATGGCAGTGGTGGCCAACCTTAAGCATACCATGCGCCAATTTTTTCACAGACGAGTTCAGATGCGCCATACAACTCAAGCACCTTTTTTACCTTCTTACTTTCACGTTTGGGGTTGTAAAATAGGGATAGGGGTAGGATCTGCTTTGCTTAAGGAAGGAAAAGGAATAACTCAATCACGCAATTCAATTAATTAATTTACGCCATTTCAAAATTTGACAAACGTAATATATATTTAATCTTGAATCTGTCTTTCAATCACTCTCAATACAAAAATCACGCTAGTACACTCAATAAAACACTGCTTCAAACTCCATATCGAATGCTCGCCGCTCATTCGCATGTGACTTCAAACACATGATGTGTTGCTAGTGCGCGGTGTTTGCAATCATTTGAGCAGGAACACGCAATGGCAACATCGATTAAAATATTCGTACGTTTGTAAACCTGCCTAAAGTAACATCTCACAAGTTCCATTCTAAGTTTCAGACACTGAGAAGTTGAACATTACCGAAGGCTGTACAAATTGAACTGAGATCACTTTGGTGTTGAAAATATTAAGATGGATTCGGTTATGACACCTATTTTTTAAAAATAAGTAGGCACAAGGATGCAATGCGCCACTTGTAATCATCCAATCCGCCACGTTTGGCGCATGCACCACAGTTTGGCCACCCCTGATCTATGGTCTCTCTCTGTCTCTGTCTTTCTGTCTCTATCTATCCATTGTCTGTCTGTCTGTCTGTCTGTCTGTCTGTCTGTCTGTCTGTCTGTCTGTCTGTCTGTCTATCTATCTATCTATCTATCTATCTATCTATCTATCTATCTATCTATCTATCTATCTATCTATCTATCTATCATCTAAATCTATCTAAATTTATCTATCTATGTCAGGCAGTGATTTTATATTGCCTGTTATATGTATATGCAGGGAGAAGCATCCCTATCTAATATAATGGTTTATTCCTGAGCACGTGATTGATATGTTCCTGTATGCATGTGCACATTCCTTTCTCCGTTCTATCCTTCTGTTCCTCGCTTCTAGCGAAGCAAGACGTGCCTTTTTTATATCACAGATGTAGAATAATGAGGATTTATTGTTTTGTATTGAAATAAATATTTTTACTTAGAACTTTAAACTGCGGTTTCATTTCTAATGTCAGAATTCCGGGAAAAGATCCATTTTCGCCTCTAGTGAGAGTTATTCTCATCTTGACAATCTATCTATCTATCTATCTATCTATCTATCTATCTATCTATCTATCTATCTATCTATCTATCTATCTATCTATCTATCACCTATCATCTAAATCTCTCTCTCTCTCTCTCTCTCTCTCTCTCTCTCTCTCTCTCTCTCTCTCTCTCTCTCTCTCTCTCTCTCTCTCTCTCTCTCTCTCTCATCTATCTATCTATCTGGATTCTAATGGACATGTTGATCTCACAAAAGCCACAGCCAATTGTCACATCTATGATGACATCACTGAGGACGAATTTAAAAAAAAAGAATGTATTTACTTAGTCATCTGATTCCATGAGTTAGGAAGGCAAACAAGCTTGTTAAATATAATGGTTAGGATCATAAACTATCTGGTTTTTGGCTTGTTTGGTTGGTCAGATCTAGTCCTTGTAGTTGGCAGCCTCTGCTTTATGGTTTCGTGTGATATATGAACCCAGGCACTTAAGATTTCTTCAGTCTATCATGGTTAAAGCAATTGTGGCTTTGTGAGATGACAGGGCCCAGCCCCGGTTTCCTAACATTTTATAGCTCTTTTGCTGTAATCCACCTCAAATTACTCTCCTGTGTGACTCTCTCTAGTTGCTTCTTGACCTTTTTTCAACTTCCACAACTCTTCCTTTTGGCTCAGCCCCAATGATGTCTTTCCTCCCCAAAGACTTCCACAGTGTATGGGAAGAGGAACGACTTGGGGTGAGGGGCTTCGCTGAGCGGGTCAGTCCCAGGTTCCAGAGGAAACCGAAGGTCAGCTAGAAAAGGAAATGGCCGTTTCATAAACTCATTGCCAACCAGTGACAGCAGTGACTCAGGGCCTCACAATGCCTTGGTCCTTCAGCCAGCGGCCACAACTTCCTCCTGCGCTTCGGGCATCCAGCGGAGTGGCCTTGAAGCAGCTCAGTGCCACCAAGGGACCCACAGCTTGTGATCTTGGCAGCTGGAGGTGCCTTACAGGCCTCTAAATGCAGCAACTTATAGAGCCGAGGTGGCGCAGCAGGTAGAGTGCAGTACTGCTGACAGTTGACACTGATCCGCAGGTCAGCGGTTCAAATCTCACCGGCTCAGGGTTGACTCAGCCTTCCATCCTTCCGAGGTAGGTAAAATGAGGACCCAGATTGTTGGGGGCAATGTAAATATATACATTGCTTAATGGTGTAAACCGCTTAGAGAGTGCTTGCACTATGAGGTCGTATATAAATATCACTAATGAATGAATGAATGAATGAACTCCATCTCCAACATCATGGTAGAAAAAATGTGTTCTGATCGTTTTTTCTTCCATGAGTTGAAAAAAAAATGGAAAAGTTGGGCTAAGGTGAGCCTCGAAGCATCACAGAAAAAAGAGTTTTTTTTCCAACCTGGATCACTCATCCCATTTTCCTAGCTATGATTTTTGAGGAAATCACCATTGTTTACACGTTATGACATCGGTCATGGTTTACAAATCCCGATGAATAGCTTCATTCAGCAAACTAAGCCAAAACAAATATGGTTGATCTAATAGGGTAACACAACATCTAGTTAGAATGTTCTTTAGGGCACAGCGTGTAAACTGGTGTGAATTAAAGGGTAATCGTGTATATGAATGACTACTCTAAGTCATAGTTCTGCTGATAGTTGGATCTTGGACTCACTGTTTTGATTCCTACAGCTTGGAAATGAAGAGCAGATTCTCATCCGCTTTACTTCACCAGCCCAAATATCTTTGGGTCAGATATGCCCTGGTTTACCTAAGCAAATTTTGGATATGTGACTGAAAAAGATACAGAACCAGCAACTTCTAGGGCAGAGGCCTTCAAACTTGGCACCTTTAAGACTTGTGACTTCAACTCCCAGAATTCAACTTGGGAACTTCAACTCTAGCTATGCTGGCTGGAGAATTCTGGGAGTTGAAGTCCACAAGTCTTAAAGTTGCCAAGTTTGAGGACCCCTGCTCTAGAGAGAAGAGATAGCTTAGAGGTGAATAAGTGAAGAGCAAAGAGATATTGCTGATTAATCTCAGGAGCCTTAGACTAAGATGACTCATTTTGCTAGGCTAGAGGTTGCTGACGTATGGTTTATTCCTTAAAGCTTAGTCAGATGAATCCGTAGTAGGTGTTAAGCCATCAGCCAGAGTTTTCAATGGTGGTTTCCCATAACTCACTAACAATAAGAGCCGACGTGGCACAGCGGTTAGAGGCAGGTACTGCAGGCCACTTTAGCTGACACTGATCCGCAGGTCAGCGGTTCAAATCTCACCGGCTCAAGGTTCACTCAGCCTTCCATCCTTCTGAGGTAGATAAAATGAGGACCCAGATTGTTGGGGGCAATGTAAATATACATTGCTTACTGGTGTAAACCGCTTAGAGAGAGCTTGCACTGTGAGGCGGTATATAAGTCTCACAAAATAAATAATAAATAATAATGGTCTTACTAGGACAGGGTTCAGTCCTGTGCAGGACAGGTTTTTTTTTAAAAAAAACCATAAAATGGTTTTAATATCACTAAAATGGTGGCCCACCCATCTTATTGCTTCACTTCCTGTAACCATACTTGTTCAACTCCTGGCCGAGATCTCCAAAGGGTTGCTCTGAAACGATACCCAATTCTCAGAAGATGTTTGAAGGTTTCCTTTCTTTTTCTCCCAGCCTGCCCTCTCCCTCATCTTTCCTTAAGTTCGGGAATCTGGAACTCTGAGCATTTGGACTGAATTAAGAACCGGATCCGAGCAATGTCTTCGTCAGCTTCCTCCCTTATGCAACAGGGTTGCTGGACACCTCGAATCTGGCTGGGATTTGGCTCCGTTTGCGATTTGAAAGGAAACAGCACAATTGGCTTTTTCCCTGATACTTTTTCCTGAGGCAAAATTCTCCACGTTTGCTGAAACAATATGAAATGGAATGGTTCCCATCCCTATTTTAAAAAGGGAGAAAAGAAACTCAAGTAAATGAAGATTTAAATTTAGATCTGTGATCTCCACGCCAAGCCATCCAAGAGTTTGAAGTCACAAGTTTTGCATCTAAGCAAGAGAAGGCTGCTAATGCCAAAATAATTACTGTTGCCTCTTCTCTTCTCTTCTCTTCTCTTCTCTTCTCTTCTCTTCTCTTCTCTTCTCTTCTCTTCTCTTCTCTTCTCTTCTCTTCTCTTCTCTTCTCTTCTCTTCTCTTCTCTTCTCTCCTCTCCCCTCTCCCCTCCCCTCCCCTCCTCTTCTCTCCCCCTCCCCCTCCCCTCCCCTCCCCTCTCCTCTCCTCCCCTACCTTACCCTACCCTTACCGTACCCTTTTTCATGAAAAACAATATATCTGCTGTTTAGAAGAACAAGAAACATTTGATGTGTTTGTCCTTATCACAGAAACATATTTATTAATTCCCTTTCCCTTATTATTTTTTAAAAAAGAGCAACTGTGTCTTCCCTGAACATTTTGCTGCAGGATTCCCATTTATTTTTTTGCAACTCATGGCTGGTAGAAAAATGGAAAAATTGAAAATTCACCTAGAACATACGGAAGAGATCTCCATCTCTTTGGCTAAGCCCATTTTTGTTCTCAATCCAAGAATAGTTGCAGTGATGACCACCAGTTTAGAAGACTTTTAAAAGTGATGAATCAAATTCTGGGGAGAGGGGAGAGCTATAATCTTCAGCAATAGAGCCATGGATATCCCAGTTGTTATTGTTGTTGTTGATTTAAATCTTAAGTGACTATACTTCAAATATGCTAGATGAAGAACATTGCAAACTACCTTGAAAGATCTGGATTCAAACTGTAATATAATGTATTGATCGCTGTTTCATCCAAAATGGATTTCCCCATCTTCATCAAGTTTCTGTACAGGGGAAAGGAGGACGAAGAAAATTATATATATAATATATATATATATTTCACAGAGCAAAGCTTACAACCCCAGACATCAGGTCATCTCTTTAAATTTGATTTAAGAACAACTTCCCAGCAAATCGAGTCGGCATCTGGTATTGGTCTCGCTATCGTCCTTCTCCTTATCGCCACTCCTCCTGATCTGTGGTTTGAATCTTTGCTCGGAAAACTCTGCTAAATTTTCTTTCTTTCTTTCTTTCTTTCTTTCTTTCTTTCTTTCTTTCTTTCTTTCTTTCTTTCTTTCTTTCTTTCTTTCTTTCTTTCTTTTTTAAAAATACCTACACTTGCTGAACCTGATCAGCTCTGGTGGCTCAGGAATCTTTTGCTGGCAGATTCCATTTATCAGATTGCTGATGGAGGTTCCAGCTTAGACGATGAAGAAAACTGACGTGAATCCCAGCGGAGCATCGAGGCCGAGAGCCGTTATTAATTGGTTTCAGTTACCGAAGGCTGAAAAAGGCGGAACTCTGTGTAATAGATTTATCTTTTAATCTCCATCGTTTGATCCAAACCAATCCTTGCAGCTCAACGTGGCCAGGAGACACATGGAAAACGGCTGTGGATAGAATTCACAGCGAATGTTTTGGTCCAACTCCTGTGGGTGTCATTCCTCTTAACAGCCTTTCAAGGCCACCATAACCAGCGACATCTCCAGAACACAGAGAGTCCTCCACTTACAACAGTTCATTTAGTGACTGTTCAAAGATACATCATTGAAAAAAGTGACGTGTGACCAACAAATAATTAAGGTGAAATAACAGCTGTGTTTGTTCTTGGACATTAACGAGGGGAGGGGTACTTATTTATTGATCACAATACCTTGCATCTGACCTTCCAGGAGAAAAGTCCATCAGAAATAGCCCACAAGCAATGTAAATGATAATCAATCAATGTTCTAAGATGGCATCAATCCAATAGATCATGTCCAACTGTTGGAAGGTAATATTTCAGAGACCTTTCCAGTTGCCACAGAGGAGATCTGTTAACTAGGCTCTGTCAGGTTATTGTAAAACCATCTCCCTGATCATCTATGGAGATTCTCCATCATCCAGGTCATGGTTGTCCCAAAGGTGCTTTTTCAAGAGGTCAGCTGGACTTTCTGGTTTTTCTTTGAAGCTATTTCGCTTCTCATCCAAGAAGCTTCTTCAGCTCTGACAGGATGGTGGTCAGAGAATCCTTCCATTCCCCACTATCCTGTCAGAGCTGAAGAAGCTTCTTGGATGAGAAGTGAAACGTCTTCAAAGAAAAACCAGAAAGTTCCAGTTGCCGCTTGAAAAAAGCACCTTTGGGACATCTTTTTAAGAAGATGTTGGATAACCATTTGTCTGAAGTGGTTAGTGTTTCCTGCCTAAGCATGGGGTTGGACTAGAAGACCTCCAAGCTCTGTTATTATATTATATATCTCCCTGATCCCAAGTTCTATTTTTTATTTTATTTTCTTTTTGCAAATCTTTTTTTTATTTTTTATTTTATTATTTTTCAACTTTAAACATCATAATATCATAACACAGATCTACACCTATTCACATCTATTATTTTTGCTTGTACAAAAATTATACACTATTTCCACATATTTACAGTCTTACATGCAACCTTATTTCTTAATCCTTTATCTTTCCTGACCCATTCATACCATTTATTTATTTATTTATTTATTTATTTATTTATTTATTTATTTATTTATTTATTTATTTATTTATTTATTTATTTATTTATTTATTTATTTATTTATTTATTTATTGGTTCTTATATGACCATACTTCATAGTAGTCCGAATTATTTTGATTTTTTGAGTTCAATAGTCAATCTGTCCATTTCTGCACATTTGTAAATTTTGTCCAATAATATATTCTCCGGAGGTATTTGGCTGTTTTTCCAATATTGCGCATACGCAATTCTTGCCGCTGTAATAATCTGTAGCATCAGATATTCTATATTCCTGGGGTGTTGCTTTTTTATGATTCCTAGTAGAAAGGGTTCCGGGGTGTGTTCCATTGTTCTTCCTGTGATGTCGCTTGCAAATCTTCGGACTTGGTGACCCAAGTAAGCATCAGAGGTAGTTTTGCTGGACCATTTGACCTTTCACCTCTTCTTGCTAAATAGACTTAATTGCTGCATTGGCCTGTCATTTGAGCTACAAATAATTCTGCTGAGGTCACCCAAAGAAAGCTTGGCTTCTCAGCCAATGTCAGGGAGCCTCTAATTCAATCCTGCAAGGAAAGACAAACACCAAAGGCATCATTGCTGGACGATGGACGCCAGTGGTCTCTGCAGGAAGAGAGGGAAGCCCAAAGGTAAAGATTCGGGGAGGGGGTTATTTTCTGGTATAACTTATTTGTCAAATGTTAGCCAAATGAATTGCAGGGACCTTTTGAAGTATTACCTGAACACAATATCCAATGCTTCAAGTTAAAAACAACAAAGCATAATGTGGGGGGAAAAAAATAAAGTAAAAGATTGGGAGAGGAAATCAGATGGAAAGAGATTAACTTAACCTAAATAACACAAGGATATTTGAGTAAATTGCTTCAAATATCTTCTTTCTTCCTCTCTTCTGAACATTGGCAGAGACTATTATTAGCTTTCTTACAGATGCAAGTCAGATGTAAGTTGTAGTCTTCCAACATAAACTCTCTCTCTCTTTTTTTGGGGGGGGGATTATTATTATTTTTTTGATCTTGTCCATTTTAGAAGGTCCCCTTTTTTCCATATATACTTGGTCTCTTGCACAAACTGCCAATTTCCCTGGATCCCAGACTCTGATAGCCTGCTGAGGTTGGTTCCCCTGGGATGAGATCTGAAGATCAAGGTAGAAGATGTCAAAACGCTCCTGGAGATAGACAATGCCCGGTTGAAGCGGCCCTTCGACGGACTAAAGGATGGCCATAAAAAGAGACACAACAATAGAGGACAACAGCTTAAGGTTCCCGAGAGGTAAGGATGGGCAGAGTGCCACCAATTTTCTGAACCCCAAACCCCCACTTTGTGGAGACAAGCATTAGCGGCCTGCCTACGTGCCTTCAACTTCTCCCAGTTCTCCCTCATGTTTCCTCCTTCTCCTTATAAAGACATTGTTCCCTTTCAGCAACAAAAACACTGGTGACTCGAGGGGTCCATGACCTTTGGACTGCTAAACTCTCGCTAACTAAATAAAAGCAGCGCAAGAGAGAGCGAAGGAGCATAAATCAGGGGTGTCTGACAGAGACCACCTGGTATGTGCTTCCTTGCTACAAGGAGGCACCAAACCGATGGTTCTCAGCTGCTGAGTTAAGAACACCACCTTGGAGAGGCAGGGCAGGGGGAAGGGGAATACAATCCAGTAGGAATATCTTGATAGGATACCAGTGTTTCAATATCTAAGGGGCTTGCCACAGAGAAGAGAGGGTCAACCTATCCTCCGAAGCACCAGAAGGCAAGACAAGAAGCAACGGATGGGAACTAATCAAGGAGAGAACCAACCTAGGACTAAGGAGGAAGTTCCTGACAATTAAAACAATTAATCAGTGGAACGACTTGCCTCCAGAACTTGTAGGTGCTCCATCACTGAAGGTTTTCACGCAGAGATCAGACAACCATTTGTCTGAAATGGAATAGGGTCTCCTGCTTGAGCAGGGGGCTGGACTAAAAGATCTCCAAGGTCCCTTCCGACTCTGTTCTTCTGTTATCTTCTGCCCAATGCTACTTAAATGAACCAGGGACGAGGGGTGCTGGACGTAAGAACCTGACATGGAAGAACCGTAAGAAGAAATAAGCGAGAGTTCTTGAAATGTTGCTGGTGCTTCATCGTTTCCAGTTTTTGACAGCCCAAAGAAGACTGGAAATCGAATAGATGCAAAATTTGTGAATGGCTGTTTGTCTATTTGACCACTGAATGATGAACTGAAGAAGCTCCTTCATATGTAACCCAAGTTTTTTTTTAAACTTGATGTTTTTTTTACTACTTTCTAACTGAAGCCTTTGAAATGGCATATATGTAGCAAATCCCTGTTTGTGTGCTCACAATTAGCTTCCAATGGGAGACCTTTGAGAATCAGCAAGAGACAAAAGCTATTTTATTACGGTGGTCTTACGGTAGTCCTATGGTGGTCCATCCGTCCCTCAATCTTCTGGCAGCTGTGGGTTAGTGAAGGAAATGAATAATTGGCTCCACCTCTTACATTTAACTCCACCTACTGTCACTCTGATGTACCTGCCTCTGGACAGGGGACCTTAGCATTGGTGAAAAACCCAAACTCATTGCTGCTTACCCCCTGGATAGAAGTCTGCAGGGGATTATCATGGTCTTCTTCCATGTCTGGAGGTTAAAGAAGAAAACTGGACTCAGAGAAGGATTTTGGTTTCATCTGCTCTGTTGTTGATTAGTTCACGGTCTCCATCCAATATTTATCCTTAGGGAGAGCTCGAACCTGCTTCCCTTTATATCCCCTGTGAATTTTTTATGAGTAGATCTAAAAAAAAAAACCCACTGGAAGAAAGAGTTTGTTCATGCCTTTTGTTCTTGTTATTTACTGCTGAACAGACTGTTAGTAAGAAATGGCAATTGTTTGACATGCCTAGATTTGCTGGAGCTTAGAAGTTTTGCAAAAAGAAAAAAGAAAGAAAGAAAAATAATAAAAACAATTTTCATTCATAAGTGAATTACCAGAAGCTGGCTGATGCTTCTGCAGCGCTGGGCCTTTTACCGCCTATTCAAGCCCCTTTTCTTCAGCGTAAACAGAACTAATCGCTCTATATCCTCTGTATATTGTTTCTTAATATGAATGAAGCGAAGCAGGCTAACTGGTAGTTGTTCAGATTATTGTCTAACATAAACTTCGAATGGGCTTTGAAGGGTGGAAGCTTTGCAAGCGGAAAGCAGAGCTGAGTAACCAAAACAACAATCCGTAGTGTTAATGTGGAGCGATAAATATTCACCCAGCATTAAGAAATTGGTATCTCTGTGGCATGCAAATTTGAACTGACACATTGCTGTGGGAAAGAAGGAAAGGAAGGAAGGGAGGGAGGGAGGGAGGGAGGAAGGAAGGAAGGAAGGAAGGAAGGAAGGAAGGAAGGAAGGAAGGGAAAGAAGGGAGGGAGGAAGGAAGTTGAGAAAGGAGAGAGAGAGGAAGTAGAAAGAGAGGAAGAAAAGAAGAAACAAAGGAAGGAAAGCAGGAAGGGAGTGAGAGAGAGAGAAAGAAAAAGAAAGAAAGAAAAAAAAAGAAAGAAAGAAAGAAAGAAAGAAAAAAAGAAAGAAAGAAAGAAAAAAAGAAAGAAAGAAGCAATCAACATATGGTGGCTTAATGTTGAATAAGAGAACTCTGTGTCCAAAAATAAGTGAATCCTGCTGGATTTTACAGAGTTTTAAATGCTGGATATCTGCAATCAAACAGAGAACAGCTTTGTAAGGAATATTTGGCTATTTTCTGTTCTGCCAAAAAAACCCAAAGCAGCTCACATTTGTTTTTTATTTTCCTTTTATTAAATCACTCTTCAAAACCGCTCACAAAGTTTAAGTTTATACAGTGACAATTAGTTTATGGTGTTTCTGAAGTGGATTTAGATTTGAGTGATAAAATTACAGGCCAAAATTACAACCATGGTGGAAAATACTGGTTTGTGTTTGGCTTTGCATACCACAACTGAAAGATCACCAGGCTTTTGCCCATCAGCAGAAGGAAGTCACTATAACAGGATCTGCCTTTCCAAAATACAAGCTGGATTCCAGGACATGCCACAATAGATTTGTATAAAACGAGCAGGGAATAACTTTGCTTCCTTTCATTAATGGGGGGAAAAATAGATTTGCTCTCAAAACTGGCAGTTTAGGAAAAGAGTCACTGAAGTTTAAATATGCAGGGTTCTTTGATTTCTTTTAAAAAAAAAGATTAAGGAGTGACTTAAAACAATAAATCTTGTATAGTTCATCCAATCCCGAAGCTCCAAAATAGACTGGAAATGATATAAACATGAGTCAACAAAAGGCAAATGGCACACCACGCTGGGTCCCGTGGCTGGCTTAGAATTGGTCTGGCATCTTGGGGTGCAGCCAACTCTTTTGGTTTGTCAAATCATGCTTTATTGTTCACTGCGCTGTGCAGAACCAGGTGACTATGGTTAAACCAACCACGGCTTTGTTCAGGGGTGGGCTTCAAAAATTTTAGCAAGGGGTTCTCTGCCCAGTTGCTGGGTGGGCGTGGCCTCCTGCACCACGGTGGGGAGGGGGGCGTTTTTGCCCTCCCCGGGCTCTGGAGACTTTACTCGAGCCTCTGGGAGGGCGAAAACGGCCTCCCCCGGCTCCGTAGGCCCTCTGAACTTCTGGTAGGCCTGTTTTTTGCCCTCTCTGAGCCTCCGTGAGCACCCTGCATGTACCTGCATCCAAAACGGGCCACGTGGGGACTCCTGGGAAGGGAGGTGCTGGGTGGGTGGGGCCAGCCAGGAGTGGGATTTGGGGGTTCTTGGAACTGCACAGAATCTTACCTAGGGGTTCTCCCGAACCCCTGCGAACCCCCAGCAGCCCACCCCTGGCTTTGTGCAACACAATGTCAGCTTTCCAATAAACACCCCCAACGAAATAAAACTCTGAGGCTAGAAGTTTATTGGAACACTGACATTAACCCGAATCTGCCCTCCCATTTTCCCACAGTAGAAAAGGTGGCAGGCCTGACTACAAAAAGGTAAAAGATGGCTTCCAGGCAGAGGTGGGTTCCTGCCGGAGCTGTCCGGTGCGTAGCTCCGGTAGGGAGCTGCCGATTGTGCAATTTGCATGCGACCGCTCCGGAGCCCTCTCCGCTGGTCCATCGCACGCGTTGCCATCTTTTTCGGTGAATTTTTGGGCGATTTTGCTTCTGCGCATGCACAGAAACAAAATCGTATGAGGGGGCGTGCCCGAAACGTGGAGATGCGCGTGCAGCGCACCGGCACCGGTAAGTAAGCAACCCGCCCCTGCTTTCAGGCCTGATACACATGGGAAGCTCAGCCTAACCATGGTAGAACTGAACCCAGCGTGATTCAGAGATGCCATTCTTGAATCCGGCCCAGCGGTTGAGTTGTTGGTTGAGTTTCCACTTTCCACATCTTTCCAGACTATAAGGAAGGCAGGTGGATACTCAAGACGGTTGAAGTCTGGCCGGTCTCTTTATTGTTTGCTTTTAGAATTGCAGTAAGACGATTTAATTTCAGATCCCTTTAAGTACGGTGCGACATTCAGCATTCCTCTTCTTTGAAAATCTGAGGAGCTTTCATTCTTCGGTGTATATGTTAACATCCAAGGTCTGCGAGCCGCTTTGTACAAAATCAACCGCCCCTTGCCCCCTTCCTTCTTTTCAAATCTTGCAATCGTGTCATGCAAAAAGAAAAAAATATATATAAGGCCTCTCTCCTCCGTTATCCTCCAAAAACCGGAATGCCAGGGGAAGGGGGGCTTTGAACAATTTTGTAAAGTTGCCTCTGCAGCATTGTCTCCCCCCCTCTCCCCCCTCTCTCTCCCCCTCCCCTCCCAGTCAGCTTTTATTGGCTTCTGCAGAAAAGTTTCCATAAGGGACAGTCATTTCCTCCCGAGGCAAAAAACACACCCAGCAACAACAACCCTAAAGAATCAAAACTTCTCTGCAAGATGGGGAAGTTTGGACAAATAGATGGGATGAAAGAGCTGGAGGCATCCGAAAGGCTACTTAAAGCAGCATGCCGAGAGGTGCCGAAGCAGAGCATGCTGGCATCATCAGGATTAGCACGCTTGCAGATCTGATCGATGTCCAGAGAACGTTTTGCAAACATCCGGCCTGCTGTGTTCTTCCGACAGGGTGGGCGTCTCCATCTTGGCTTGTAGAGGAAACTTCTATAAGGACCCCAGAGACAGCAGGAGGGGAACAACCTGTGCATTGCGCAGGCACGTGTTAATATTTGCCCATGGGCCTCTTTTCCAAAAATCTCTCTCTCTCTCTCTCTCTCTCTCTCTCTCTCTCTCTCTCTCTCTCTCTCTCTTTCTCTCTCTCTCTCTCTCTCTCTTTGAAATCTAGGCCCAGTTATGAGGGTTGAAATGTAAGGGATTAGAGCAGGGGTCTCCAAAGTTGGCCACTTTAAGGCTGCTGGACTTCAACTCCCAGAATTCCCCAGCCCTGGGGAATTCTGGGAGTTGAAGTCTACCAGTCTTAAAGTGGCCAACTTGGAGACTCCTGGATTAGAGGATCTGTAACTGACACAGATTAACAGAGTTGGAAGGGACCTGGTAGGTCATCTAGATTCTAGTCCAATCCCCTGCCCAAGCAAATCCTACACCATTTTTGACAGATGGCAGTCCAGTCTCTTCTTGAAAGCTTCCAGTGATGAAGCTCCCACAACTAACTGGGAAGCTGTGAGATCTTTCACCATGGAAGGTTTTCAAGAGTGGAGGGGATGGGAGGGAGAGAGAGAGGAGGCTGGATAAACATCTGCCAAGCATGATTTACAATGACAGAGTCCTGAAAAAGACCACCGTTTGAGGAGATGCCTTGGAGACTTCTAGTTTTTTTTAGGAAGATAGTAACTCAGTAACTCCATTTGATGAGGTTGTGATGGTATCAAATGGAAAAGACAATTTTTATCCCCAAGCAAAGGGCACCAATATTTAACAGGGTGGTTTGTTCTCTCAACAGTAGTGACCAGCTAAAATTTCCAGGACTGCAGAGATACTCAACATCAAACCTGCTTCTGTTTTCATCCAAAGCTTCAGCGACCACAAGGTTGTGATACCAGAAAGACCTACAGATTTATTACCTCCCAAGCAACTTGGCAAGACATCACTGCTGGACCTAATAAGGTTCCTTATCACCTTAAGAGTTGCATTACATGAGGAGATAAGTTCCTCTATCATTGAACATGTAGATCAGTTTTAATACGCATTTTAATGCGTATTAAAATGGAAAAACCACAAGGATTCCCAGGAGGAGGAGGAGAAGGAGGAATAAGAAGAAGAAGGAAGAGGGGGAGGGGGAGGGGGAGGGAGAGAAGAAGAAATTAAAGGAGAGTTTTGTTACGAAATTTGACCTTTTAAAAGAAAGATAAGGATCCCAGCAAAAGGAACTTTTAGTTCACTAATTCTGTTTCATTTGAATATTTTTAAAATGCAATTTGATGTTGCTTGTAGGCACATATACAACATACATACATACATACATACATACATACATACATACATACATACATACATACATACATACATACAGACTGTTCCCAAAGTGCCCAATTTTGCAGCCATCTGGGGGGCTTATTTGAGTCATTCCAACTATGGGAGAAAAGTATGGAAGAAATTCACGTGTGATGGTCCACAGGTATGTTTGTTTTGAAGGATGCACGTCCATCTGTGTCTGCGCTGTATCAGATGATCACTCCCAAAAGCCAGCGTTATGCTGATTGCTAATTTGCAGAATGTTTATGCGTTGAACTGAAGGAAGGCAAAGCTAATGAGGTTGGGGTATAATTGGCCATGATTGCGAGATGAAAACAATTTACTGAAGCTTGGAAAAGGATTTTCGGTGGCAGAAATATTGATGCCAAGCTGAAGTTGATGCTCTGGGGAGACTGAGACCCTCTTTCCCCTCTCAGATTCATTGGCTAAGTCCATCAAGAACCAGCTCATCTTCAAGAATCCCTCAGAAGACTTCAGTGACATCTTGCACAAACAGCAGAAATCTAATTTTTGTGTCAGACAAACAGACCAAGACTCCTGAAAGCAGGGATGAAATGCTCCCGGTTCGGGCGGGCCACTCGGTTGTCGCAGAGCCGATGGAGCCGGTGGCGGTCGCGGTGCGGGGCTTCTCCCGCCCGCTTCCCCCACCCGCCTGAACGCCGCCATTTCAGTTCTTTTGCCCTCTGCGCATGTGCAAAGCATTCTGCGCATGCGCAGAGGGCAAAAGAACTCAAATGGCTGAGTCCAGGCAGGCAGGGGAAGCCCTGTACCGCGACCGCCACCGGCTCCGTTGGCTCTGCGACGACCGACTGGCCTGTCCGAACCGGGAGCATTTCACCCCTACCTGAAAGTCTTTTGGATTATCGTATTTTTCGGAGTATAAGACGTTCCGGACTATAAGACGTACCTACCTTTTTGGGGGAGGAAAACAAGAAAAAAAAATCTGCCTCTGCCTCCCAGCAATTTGCCTCCTTGCAGTAAACAGCAAACAGCCCGTTTCAGCTTCAGCACAACCTGATTATCACAAGCAGCTAATTGTTGGTTGGATCGGCCTCCCGACGATCAGCTGTTTCAGGCTGCAGGGATTGCCATAGCCTATTGCCACCTCCGTGCGCCCCATTTTTGGCCTCCGCGCCCCCATTTTCCTCCCAAAGAGCTGAGATGGCACAGCAGTTAGAGTGCAGTACTGCAGGCTACTTTAGCTGACTGTGATCAGCAGTTCAGCTGTTCAAATCTCAACGGCTCAAGGTTGACTCAGCCGTCCATCCTTCCGAGGTAGATAAAATGAGGACCCAGATTGTCGGGGGCAATATAAATATACATTGCTTAATGGTGTAAACCACTTAGAGAGTGCTTGCACTTTGAGGCGGTGTATACATCTCACTAATAAATAAATAAATAAATAAATAAATAAATAAATAAATAAATAAATAAATAAATAAATAAATAAATAAATAAATAAATAAATAAATTCTGGGTGGCAGGGGCCAAAAATGGGATGCGGAGGCTGCAAATGGGGCGCGCGGAGGCGGCAATAGGCTATGGCAATCCCTGCAGCCTGAAACAGCTGATGGTTGGGAGGCCATCCAGCCACAATCAGCTGCTTGTGTTAATCAGGCTGTGCTGAAACTGAAACTGAAAGTGAAACAGGCTGTTTTCTGTTTGCTGCAAGGAGGCAAATTGCTGGGAGGCAGAGGCCAAAGGGTGGGGGCCGGCGGGTGGGTGGGGCTACATTAGGTGTATAGGACGCACCCAAATTTTCACCCTCTTTTGGGGGGGAGTGTGTCTTATACTCTGAAAAATACGGTAACTGAAACCCAAGTCTCCTCTATTATATTGGGGTAGGTGGGACCTGGTTGGGATATCATGCATGACTAAATGCTTGGGACTTTCAAAATTCTCCATGCACAGAGTGCTAATGGTTGAGTTCATGTCTATGAAGATTCTCAGCCATCCAGGTCATGGTTGCTCCAAAGGTGCTTTTTCAAACGGCAACTGGACTTTGTTTTTCCTTGGAAGCGTTTCGCTTCTCATCCAAGAAGCTTCTTCAGTTCTGACTGAATGGTTGGCGGATGGGAGGATTTATATTGATTTATATCCCTTGATGACCACAAGGAATATAAATCCTTCTATCCTCCACCATTCAGTCAGAACTGAAGAAGCTTATTGGATGAGAAGAGAAAAGTCTTCAAGGACACACAAAGTCCAGTTGCCTTTCGAAAGAAAGCACCTTTGGGACAAGACCTTTCTTCTTCTGCTTAATCTATGAATGAATATGGAAATCATTAAGAAATACAGAAAAGCTTGTAACCATCATTCAATACGACTGGATAAGGAAGAGGATTCTTCTGGGAGATATCCCTGAAGTTCTACCTTCTGTGGACTTCCAGGTTTTGTGGGATCCCTCTTCTCTTTCCTCCCTTCCAGTTGTCTTCTTTGACCTCACAGCTTCACATTTGGCTCTGAAGTTCCAAATCACCAACCCCTCTGATTCTTTTAAGAAGAAAGCCAAGTCTGAGGTCATCTTTGTTCTAGCCGGGTTCTTCCTCACTTTCGGGCCCCGCCAACCCTTCTTTTCTAAAGCGCTCCAAAAAGTGAGGTCATCCCTTGCTGGCTTTCATGTCCCACCTTTCATTTGCTACCCTTCTCTTGACTTTCCCACATCATTATTCACATGGAATCTCTACCGCCTTGGAGTCATAGGCCAAAGAAGAAAGTGTTGCAGGCCAGTTCTGCAAGCTAACAAGGCGGAGGATTTACAATGCTTTGAAAAACCGAGTTGGCAGGGTTCAGATGTTCTCCTCTGGTGGGTTTTTTTAAAAAATTTTTTTTATAATGAATGTATTTTATTATTTCCTAAGATCATTCTGACATCTGCCTCGTCTTTTTCTTTCAAATGCAGAAGAAATAAAAATCACAAAAGATTCTGGGATTAACAAAAATTTTTTTAGGAAGGTCTCCATCTTCTTACTTACTTATTTAGACTTCGGTCCTTCCATGCTTCTCCATCTTCTGCAATTAAAAAAATGTAAAGAAGTGAATGATTCATCAAAGCTGGATAAAAATTTTTGGGAGGCGTCTTTGTACTGTAAAAGATGATGGAACAGGAACAGAATTGTATGACTTGGGGATTAAATGGCTCCAAAGACAAAGCAAGTAATAGGTTGCTGTGATCACCAGCGATAGGCAACAATCGATACCAGTCAAAACAACGGGGCCACCTCGATTTCAGGTTTTTCTTCTTTGGAAAGCTCCAAATAATCTGGACAGAAATTGGCAAAGGTTATGAGTGTGTGTGTGTCTGTGTGTGTGTATGCGTGTGAGCAAATCCTTTTCCTCCTGTTCGTTTCGCTTCAGTTCATCTCCAACTGCTTTTTCGCTCGCAGAGTTTCAAGGGACGAGCATGTCTAAAGGTTGAATCATAGCACCGGGATCAAACTTTGTTCACCTGAGACATTTTGTTGCTCGTCCAAGCAACTTCCTTCGCCAGAGTCAAAAATGAGTTAGGCAGAGAGTTGTTGCAAAGTGCCAACTCTTGCCTCACCAATGTCAGGTCATTTCTCCCCAAAATGACTTGCCAATATGTCAATAGGTCAGCTTTGGACACCTTTGGCCTGGAGGATCGAGTCTTTGTGGATGTGAGGGGTCAGCATCTTTCCCTGTTCATTCCCCTGGATGAAAGGAGGTAGATGAAAATGACACCACAGAAAGAGAGGACAGGGGAAAAAAATAAGTACCCTCTCACCATCCTGTCCTTCTTACGCCAAATTGCTCCAAATCTCAGAGAGTTTTGAATTCTGAAAACAAAACTCCAGTCAAAATACCATGGCATTTCTGCACAGGATTGAGGCTCTCTGTAACACTACACCATGGGATGGGTGGCAGCAACCCAGGACCATTTGAAAGACCCTGAGTGATGATCCAAACAGCAGGTGGCACTGTGGCTAACCAAAATGTAAGGGTGGAATTTTTTTTGGGGGGGGGGAAGTGTTTTAGAAGCAAGAGAGAAAAAGAAAGAAGGAATAGAAGAGACTGAGTAAATGAAGCTAATTTCCATCTTTTGGGATTCCATCTCAACTCAATGATGTCACAAGCCATAGTATTTGTCCTTTTGGGGTCAGGCGCAAAGGATCAGGACCAGTAGTGAGTTTCAATTATCTTGACTACCAGTTCGCTATTGGGAGTGTGCGCGCGCATGCGCAGGGTGCTTCTGTGCATGCGCAGAGACGTCCGGGCGGGTGGAAGGAGCCTCCTGCCACTGCTGCTACTGGTTCACGCAATCCAGGGCAAACCGGTAGGAACCCACCACTGATCAGGACCATACATTAAGTTGCAGTTCAGAAGATTTATTGCTCACGCCTATACACAAGAATCTGGCCAACTAAACTTCAATACCAACTTGGCTCCAGATAAGGTTCAACGGAATTCAAGAGAACTTTGATTGTTTACGGGAACGTAATGACTCTAAGCTGATGACCTGCTTAACTCTGCCCCCAGCTGTACTGCCTCTTTTCCTACAGCACATATGTGTAATTGTGTACGAGAACAGGTGACAGGAACTTTTCTGCTAGCAAAATGATAAAAATCTGGATTCTTTGTTGTTGGATAGGCCCCCAAAGGAACTCTACACAGGTTTACACCGAAAGCTCCTACCTGTTTTCCCATTGCACATTTTCCCCACCCAGCCTCTGAACACACTGCCCGCCCTCACAGGGGTTAAGTTGGCTTTGTAAGAGGAGGAGAGCCTGATTCCGTGATGACGCTGGCAAAGAAACATCGTGTACCAGAATTCTGACTAATTGCTGGGTGTTATTGGCAGATGGCAACGAGCTCAACAATGCCAAGAGATCAATTCGGTCTTTAGCTCTGCGCCAGCAAGTGAGTTATCTCCCTTTAGAGTGATTTTATATCACTTCTTAATCTTATTTGTAAATGTGATCCCTTGATGACACGATGTGTAAGACTTTGGCTCGAAATATCCAGTTCATACCATGAACTTGGCAGGCTACAGAGCAGCCCCTGGAGCGCCGAAGGGCTTTTTAAAATTTATTTTTTTATTCTTTTTGATACCCGCTCAACAAATTGTCACAGATGCACGCATGAAAGGAAGCTATTGCTTTCTTTTCCTCTTGTTCCTTTTTTTTTTTTTTTTTATAAAACGCTGTCTAAAAGAAAAATAAAACTCAAGCCACCCCGGGGGTCCTTCTGGCGAAGAGAAAAGGAAAACAAATTAATAAAAAAGAAAAGAAGAGAAGAGAAAATAGAAACTTGATTAAAGCGAGTTGGAAAGAATGAAGACAGAAGGAAATCCCAGCTAGATCACAGGTCTTCTCCCATGGACCCCATTTCTGGCATTGCAGAGATAGATGGGTTTCACCCGTGGAGGGTTTCCTGCCTAATTATTGCGAATAAAAATAAATGTATGCAATAAACACATTGGAGTCATATTTCTTCTATTAAAGATATACTGTTTCTGGAGTTGGAAATTTCAATTTTCAAGGCATGGTTAATAGCACCTGAGAGAGTTCTCCAACGTTTATTCCATTTTAAAGCATAATCGTGTTAGCTCCTTTTCCATTCATACTAAATTTTCTATTTTGGTGACATCCCTCCTCTTTAAAACTTATGGGAGTACGGATAGTTCTCGACTTACGACCACAACAGAGCCCAGAATTTATGTTGCTAAGCGAGACAGTTGTTCAGTGAGTTTTGCCCTGTTTTACGACTGTCCTTGCCGTTAAGTGAATCACTTGCAGTTGTTAAATTAGTCACACGATCATTAAGTGAATCTGGCTTCCCCGCTGACTTTGCTTGTCAGAGGGTCCCAAAAGCAGATCATGTGACCCCGGGACATGCCAACCATCATAAGTATGAACCAGTTGTCAAGCATACGAATGTAAATCATGTGACCAAGGGTTGCAGCAAAGTATGAAAAATGACCATAAGTCCCTTTTTTCAGTGCCATTGTAACTTATAACCGTCACTAAATGAACTATTGTAAGTCAAGGACTACCTGCATATGGAACAACCACTGACCCTAGTCTCTGACTTGGCCAGATCCTTTCACTCTTTATGACCCATCTCTTAATTGCATGCCCTTGGATATAAGTTGCTATAACCCCTTTTCTTATAAAAGAGCATGCTAAGCGAACAGCAAAACAATGCTAATGCTAATTTTTGGATAAAGAGTGAAATAGTGAAACAGGTATATTAGGAAGAGTTAATTAAGAGTTAAGAGCCGAGGTGGCGCAGTGGTTAGAGTGCAGCACTGCAGGCTACTTCAGCTGACTGCTAGTTCAGCAGTTCAGCTGTTCAAATCTCACCGGCTCAGGGTTGACTCAGCCTTCCATCCTTCTGAGGTTGGTAAAATGAGGACCCAGATTGTTGGGGGCAATATGCTGAACTCTATAAACCGCTTAGAGAGGGCTGTAAAGCACTATGAAGCGGTATATAAGTCTAAGTGCTATTGCTATTGCTAATTTCCTCTGAAGATGTTGCAATTGAGAGAAAAAGCCTAAATCCTATGAAAGGCTGTGATGGAAACCATGGAAGGATTTCCACAAGGATGGTGGCGACCAGTAGTGGGTTCTAAAACCCTTTGTTACCGGTTCGTGCATGCGCGCGCATGCGTCCTGGGTGGGTGGGTGGAGCCTCCCGTCACCGGCGCTCCTGGTTCTTAGAACCGGGCCAAACCAGGAGCAACCCACCGCTGGTGGTGACCAGGAATCTTAGTTAATTAATTAGCAAGCAAGCATGCGTGCATCTTTAGAGAGGAGGGGGGTCAAGCTATTTTCCAAAGCACCTGAAGGCCAGACAAGGAATAATGGATGGAAACTGATCAAGGAGAGATTCAACCTGGAAATAAGGACAGTGAGAACAATCCACCCATGGAACAGAAGTTGCCTTCAGAAGTTGTGGGAGCTTCATCACTGGAAGCTTTCAAGGGGAGATTGGACTGCCATTTGTCAGGGATGGTGTAGGGCCTCCTGCTTAGGTGGGGGGTTGGACTAAATGACCTACAAGGTCCCTTCCAATTCTGTTAATCTGTATCTGTATCTTTATGGTAGTTGGTTGCATGTTTGAGAGAAAGGGAAAAGGATGATATGCAGGCTTCTCTACTGTGGCTGCTGTTATTCTTCTTAAAATGGGATAGTAAGGCTGTATGACTCAGGGTTTATTTCTATTTCATAATGCAGTTTGTCCGGTGTCCTCCATCTAGGCAGAGGTGAAGTTAAAAGCAATCATGAACATAATTCAGAATGATAAAAGGGATCCTAAGAATGCAAAACCCCGAACAAACATTGCGCCAACAACTTGAAAGCCAACCGAACCGCATTATGTCGTTGTGTGCTGTGGGGACTGGATTGTTCCATGTGATGTGGTTTGCTTGTTTTGGCTTAGCATGTTGTCTAAGGTCAACCATTGTGATTTATTAGCTATGGTTTGTGGTTTGGTGGGGCTGGCAAACCCAGCTTGGCTGCTCCGAAGTTCAAAATCACCAAGAGATTGTAAGGGGAGTTAAACACAATTCTGGTCTCCTGCTCGCTTAATGTTTTTGTGAACCAGGGACTCAAAAGGAGGAGACAAAATTCCAGAGGTGGGGGTACATTTTGGGACATCTGCTTCTACCCTTCAAAAAAGACTTGGCTGGTTCGTGCAGGATGTGAAGCGAAAAGGCATTGGGCTTGTTTGTGGCTGAGTGTGTCGTACAAGTTCAGCCAACGGGAGTTTATCAAGGAAGGTGATTTCCCCTACCATTTAGCCCTCTTCCAAAGCAATTGGAGGTACATGGATGGGGAAAACCAGCTTGAAAGTAGATATTTATCTAGTGTTTAAGATGGTTTCTGGAATCTTTATCTTTAACAGAAGGATTTCAGGAAGAAAGGTTTTCCTTTCCAAGATCAACATCCTTATATCTATCTCTCTTATCTCCCTTATCTCTCTCTTTTTCTCTCTCTTTCATCTCCATCCATCCATCCATCCATCCATCCATCCATCCATATCTATCTATATCTATCATCTGTCTGTCTGTCTGTCTGTCTGTCTGTCTGTCTGTCTGTCTGTCTGTCTGTCTGTCTGTCTGTCTGTCTGTCTGTCTGTCTGTCTGTCTGTCTATCTATCTATCTATCTATCTATCTATCTATCTATCTATCTATCTATCTATCTATCTATCTATCTATCTATCTATCTATCTATCTATCTATCTATCTTATCCTTGACATGGTATTCTTCACATAATCAACTCAAATTTCTTTGACTGTTGAGGACTAGGTTCTCTGTCAAGATGTCATCTCTTAAAGTGACAACTTGGTGCATACAGGCATTGGTGTGACACTCCCCTGCCTTCCCCACATATTCTTGGCCTTTCCTCCTCCTCCTCTTCCTCTTCCTCCTCCTCCTCCTCCTCCTCCTCTTCTTCTTCTTCCTCCTCCTCCTCCTCTTTCTTCTATGAGAAATTTGAAGCTTCGTTTCCACCCACTTAGAAAATGAAATGAAATGATGGACTTGTGTTTGACTGCATGGAATATGTAGAGTAGAAATACGGTCAGGGGAGGAACCTTCTCATCCTTGTTAATTGGCAGAATTGCAACTGTGGTTTCAAACTTCTAGCTGTGTCCAGCAGATCTGCCCAATTCCAGTTTGAAGACAAAGGTTATCTAAGGTGAGAAGAAGGAAAAGCAGGTATTTAAGTTGTCCAGCTCCTGGTGATTTTAGTATATACTCTCTCTGTGCCTCTAAATTAGAACATGTCCTTTTGGCCGATCGTTGTCCTCCTTGGTGCCCTCATCAAGCCTCAAGAAATAAGCAGAGGGATGAAGTGATTCTCTCTGTGTTCACGCTGGCCTCTGTGACTCGTTTTGCCCTCTTCCCAAGGGGAGCGAGAGAGCCTCTCCTAGCATTCAGCTTCAAGCCTTTGCTCTCCAGTTCCTTGGAAAATTCTCAAGACTTTCCATCAAAGGAAGCTGCAGTTACAGAGCCCTTGTATGCCTCTGACCCTGATCTAAATTTGCATTTCCTTTCGAATTCTGATTCTTTCTTAAAAAAAAAAAAGGAGGAGGAAAAAAAGTTCTTGATTTCTTTAATGGCCGTGAAAGCAAGCGATTGAGAACATTTGTAGAAGGCAGGCCCTGAGCCAAGAAGAGGCTGTAGGGAAGTCCGATTGCCAAGAGATTCCAGCCCAGGGTTCTGGATTGTAACCCAGCAGCTACTTAACAAGTCTTGGCTATCCATTCTGCAGAGCCTGCCAGTTGTTATAGGCAGCAATGATGCAAACTGGACTGTTTTGGCAATGCACTCTTAAACAGGAGAACAAGATTACCTATGGGGTTTTTTTTTTAGCCTGGCCTCCATGTGGACTTCAAAGGAAGCTACAAAAAGGCCACCCTTCCAGTGCTAGTTGCTTCTGCAAACGGGGCTGTTGGGAAGATTGGTAAGGCACAGAGCCCGTCAGGAATTTATCATTTATTTTATCTAAAAACACAATGTTAATATCACTCCAATCTCAGGATTCACTTCGTTTAAGCTGGCGGCCAGCGGTGCTCTTAGCATCTTCACCCTTCTCTCAGAGGTTTCTCTTCCCAGAGAGTTTGCTTCTTTCATTTAGCTTCCAGATTTAGTAAATCTTCTTTGAGATCTCAAATACATACACAACTGGCAGAATTTCCACGAAACCACAATAGAATTAGTATTCTTCTTTGCTTTGAAGTTGAGTAGGTCCTTCAAAAATCCATACAGTGTCACATTTCTGGGCTGGGCGTTAAGCTTATTTGATCATCCATAGATATTAAAAAATCTGAACTATGCCTAGCCAACCACAGCGACCTCAACTCAGAGGAAAAACTGTCATTGGGTGACATGCCGGCTTTTTATGAAAGAATTATCTTCTCATCATTCCATTTTTATTTTAAAAGACATCCTTGGTTACTGTCAAGCTAATCAATTGATTACACCCAGTTCCAGATTCGACAACAATAATCTGAACATGTTTTTACATTGTTCTGTCCATGCCTAATCAACCAGCCCTTTGGGGGGGGGGTTATGATAAATAAATGAAGAACATCTGCCTGGGGAAATTGTTACTATCATAATGCAATATTAATGTGTTACTACTTTGTGGAGCCATTGCCGGATTCTTAAAATAGACAGCTCTTGTTTATAAAAACTCTGACTTCATATCTTCTGGCAAGAAAGATTTCGTTTTCAGTTTCCAGGAGTGACACTGCTTTCAAAGCAAGGACTCCAGAAACGGAGAAGAATTAAATCTTAAGATTTCCAGCTACAAGTTATGGATGGAACAATTGTCAATTTCCTCGTTGGTCAACCAACTCTCCTAACTTTTCTTAGCGTCCGTCTATTGGCAGTCACAAAGGACTAACTTAGCTGGCCTTAAGATCCGTGCTTAAGAACATGAGTGCTGGCACATTGAAAGATGTGTTTTGATCTGCTAAAGCTCACAAGATCGCACACGAGTTTGAAAATGTCCTGAATGCTAAAAAAAACCCAAGCCTTGTTTCATTGTCCCTTCCTTCCTCTCTTCCTCCTTTCTGTTTATGTTTTATAAATATATTAAGACTGGGGGAGGGTTAACCCACCTATTTTATATCAGCTGATTTCATTTGCTGGTCAAAACATACCCCTCCCCCAGCACTGAATCAGAGCACCATTACTTAAACATGGGCTATCAAACATTATTACACTGAGAGCATATGCACCAAAGACAAATTCCTTGTGTGTCCAATCACACTTGGCCAATAAAGAATTCTAGTCTATTCTATTACTAAAAGAAATATATATGTGTGGCCCTACCTACCTGACTAACCCTGTTTTTTTTTTTTTGGAGTACAGGTAATCTTTGACTTATAACCAGTTGCTTAGCAACTATTCAAAGTTGCCACAGTCCAGAAAAAAGGACTGTTCCACCTGGATCGAAGTTCTGACACTCAACCACACAATAAGATTTGTGATTGTTTGCAGTGTCCTGCAGTCAAGCGATCTGCTTTATGGTGGTTTTATAAAAAAACTGGCACTTACTTCCAGTTTAAGGCAAAACTGTGCCATGAGGAACGGTGGGTTCACTTAATGACTGCAGCATTCAGTAAATCTCAGTTTTCTTTTTTTACGACAACCAAGTTCGCTTAACAATGGCTGCAAAAAAAAAGGTAAAATCGTGTCGGTCATATGACCAATCTGTTTAGCAACCTTTAAGACTTAGGATTGCTATGGGCGGGCCCCATTATGGTTATAACTCAAGGACTACCTGTACAGCAGAGGTTCCAAATATAACTTGGCTTAGAAGTGACCATGTGTGCTTCAGCCTGCCCTTAAATAAAAACGATGACAATCATTTCATGATAAATAGGACCCTACCAAGCATGATCTAGCTTTGGAGAAGATGATTCAGAGGTCCTCAGCCTTATCACTCAGGTCCTCCCTGTGGCTGTCCCACCCAGCAATCGGTGGGTGGGATAGTCCACCCCCTTGGCATGGTCCTCTTCTCCTTCTTCCATTGACTCAGTGCAGCCAAGAGAGCTTCCCAAGATGAGGTCATCTCCCCAACCTCTAGCCTCCTCTACAGCTTCCAGTAGGTCAAGACTTCTCAGTGAAGAGAAACAGGATCTGTTGAGGATCAGCCAACACAACAACCAAACAGACTCATGCAGATTCCATCTGGAAACGACCCTCATGGCCCAAAACAGTTCTCTGGTTTGTCCTGGAAACACGTTCTCCCAATTTCCGTTGCAAGTAGCAGCAGAAAAAGAACGGAAATATTAACTCAACGTTTCAGCCAAGACTGCAGGCACCTCCAGAAGATGAAATGTTTAATGTCTCCAAAGAGGACGATTACGAAACACGCATCTGCAGAGGGCTTAGATGATCAGTATTGAGTTACTTAATTCACCCCTTCTTTCGTTTTAATTGCATTCCAAGATAAATTAAATCAAACTTTGTTTGTTTGGATCATGCCCCTTACAGGTGCAAAAGTGACCGAAGTACTCTGGATTATTAATTATTAAGAGCCGAGGTGGCACAGTGGTTAGAGTGCAGTAGTGCAGGCTACTTCAGCTGACTGCTAGCTGCAGTTCAGCAGTTCAAATCTCACCGGCTCAAGGTTGACTCAGCCTTCCATCCTTCTGAGGTGGGTAAAATGAGGACCCAGATTGTTGGGGGCAATATGCTGAACTCTGTAAACCGCTTAGAGAGGGCTGTAAAGCACTATGAAGCGGTATATAAGTCTAAGTGCTATTGCTATTAAAAGAGAATATTTGTAGCTCAGGTTTGAACTGTGAGGTCCTTGGTGCTTTCTGAGCTTGGTGGTCTTCTTGCAGACGTTTCATTACCCAACTAGGTAACGTCATCAGTACTAGATGTGCTAGAAACATCCTCAATAAGGCAACCAAGCTCAGAGAGCACCAAGGACCCCTCATAATCTGGATTGTTGTTCGTCCATCATGTTCGAAGAGGAGCTTGACATCTATCAGGTTGTGGGCTGTTTGTGATATGTCCGCAGGTGGCTGGTAAGGCCTATATGGGCACGAAATGTTCTGCCACATGTTGGGCAGACATGTGTGGGAACCATTGTCGTAGCATTTGCAGCTCTGGCTTTACAGAGTGCTTGCTTTTCTTCTGCTATGGCTGTTCTTCTGTCCTCAGATATTTGGCAGCCTTGGTGGATCACCATGCGCCATGTCGATCGATCTTGTGCCAGGGTTTCCCAGGAGGTGGTATCGATATCGAGGGACTTGAAGGAGGCTTTCAACGAGTCTTTGTATCGCTTCCTTTGTCCCCCGTGCGATCGCTTTCCTTTAGACAGCTCACCATAGAGGAGCTGTTTAGGGATGCGATGGTCCGGCATCCTTGCAACATGGCCTGCCTAGCCCCAGGATTAAGCCACAAAAGAACAAGGAAAGCCTCTCATTAAAAACCAGGATCTCCTCCAAACAAAGTTTCCTGAAGCAGCCCATTCCCAAAAGCACCTTCTTCCTTCTAGGACCACTTCATTCCGCTGCGCTTCAACAGAAAATCCAATCGTTTTAATTCAGCTGCCATGTCGGTGGCATGGCAAACCGGTGATCTCAGCATTCAGCATGGCATTTTCGGAGGTGCAGCTGGCAAAGAGGCATCTTCGCATACCTCATTGTTCTCACAGCCAGTGGTCAAGAACCGGGAACTTCGTCCGGGAACAGGAGCAGCCTCTGTCATTCTGGCATCGACCTGTACTTACTTGCCAGACGTCAGAGGTGAACAAGGGCCAAGAGAGAGGGCTGTTGAACAAGCAACTCTTGAAGCATGAAGACAAAGGCTGGGCTTTTATTTATTTATTTATTTTATTATTTTTTGCCTAGACATCAACCGGTCTTGATGATGCTTGCCTGTCTGGCATCATGTGAGCAAGCCCGTTTAGAGGAATTATCTCTGGGTTCAGTTTCAGGGCACTGCACGTTTTCCTACGAGGCTCAAATTTTAGTTCGAGGCTCCCCGATGCCCAGTTTCCCGCAACGGCATCCAGCCAGTGGTTGCTGGGGTGGGAAGGGTTGCCGAGATGGGAGGACGGGAGCGGGATTCGCGATCAAAAGTAACCGGTCACATCTGTCTCTGATGTTGAAGACCGGATGCATTTATTTTCTATATCTTATATCTTCTATATAAGAGCTGCAGTGGCGCAGTGGCTAGAGTGCAGTACTGCGGGCTACTTCTGCTGACTGCCGGCTGACTGCAATTTGGCAGTTCAAATCTCACCAGGCTCGAGGTTGATTCAGCCTTCCATCCTTCCGAGGTTGGGAAAATGAGGACCCAGATTGTTGGGGGCAAAAGGCTGACTCTGTAAAACCGCTTAGAGAGGGCTGTAAAGCACTGTGAAGCGGTATATAAGTCTAAGGGCTATTGCTACTGCTATTGCTATTTTGCGGGTGTAGAGGGAAAGATTACACACTACTGGTGGTCCTTGATTTATACCCACAACTGAACCCCAGACTTCCATCGCTAAGCAAGACATTTGTTAAGAGAGTTTTGCCCCATTTTACGACCTTTCTTGCCACAGTTGTTAAGTGAATCATTGCAGTTGTTAAGTGAATCATTTGCTTGTTAAGTGAATCAGGCTTCCCTTATTGTCTTTGCTTGTTGGAAGTAAGATGGGAAGGTTATAAATGGTGATCCCATTTCCCTGGGACACTGCATAAGTACACTGACATAAGTACATGTCAGTTGCTAAGCACCTGGATTTTGAACACATGCCCATGGGGATACTGCCACAGTTGTAACTGCAAAGACCAATGGGACACCACTTTTCCCAGGGCCATTATAATTTTGAACATGATTGTAAGTCAAGGGCTACTTGCACAGCATTCCTAACCTGGATGTCCTCCAGATGTCAAGGTTTCCCCTCCCCAAAATCTCACGGTCTGCCCCTGGAGGAATTCTGGGGTTTCAACCCCACTTATTTGTAGAAGCCACTTTGTGTTCATACAGGACACGGTCAGGGGTGGGCTGCTGGGGGTTCGCAGGGGTTCGGGAGAACCTCTAGCTAAGATTCTGTGCAGTTCGGAGAACCCCCAAATCCCACTCCTGGCTGGCACCGCTCACCCCGCCCTGCCCATCCCGCCCACTGCAGGAGTCCCCACGCGGCCCATTTTGGATGCAGGTAAGTGCAGAGCACACGCGGAGGCTCGGGGAGGGTGAAAAACGGGCCTACCGGAAGTTCAGGAAGCTGAACTGGAGGGCCTCCAGAGCCTGGGGAGGCCGTTTTCGCCCTCCCGGAGGCTCGAGGAAAGCCTCCGGAGCCTGGGGAGGGCAAAAACGCCCCCCTGTGGTGCAGGAAGTCGACTAGGCCATGCCCACCATGACCACGCCCACCCAGCAACCGGGCAGAGAACCACTTGCTAAAATTTTTGAAGCCCACCCCTGGACATGGTGACCTGGGTCTCTTGCCTGATGCCATATTCCCATCAGTGCCACTTTTCATTTAAATCAACACAAGTTTCTAGCCCTTAAGTTTCCAGGGACGGTTTCCGATATGGGCTTTCCATGTGGGGTCCTTGGATTCTGGTCTGTCTTAGATTTGTTTGGGCCTTTATCTGGTATGTTGATTGCAGCAGCTAAACACAAAATTCGGCTGCACAATGAAACCCGAAACGGGTTATCCCTTCAGTCTAATAGCTTTTCCCTAATCTCAGCATCTTTCTAAACCAGGCCCACATGTTTATGGTATTTTTCCAGCGCATTCACAATTAAAGGCCAATTGCTGAAAAGGGCATGAACGTTGCCAGAGCTATTGGCACCCTCCGCTGCTCTTCACTTTCTGTTTAGGGAAAGAGGAATGAAGAAAATTTTGCTGAGCAAAATGCTTAGCTAACCCTCTGGTTCCAGATATAGATTATCTCTGTTTGATTCTGTTCCCAAATGCAAGAAAATCCAATGATTTTTAAATATATATATTTTTTGCAGATAGCCAAGAGAAAAACAGCCGCCACTGTTGTGTTTGCCAGGGTTTCTAGAGGCAGGGAGTTCCAAAGATAAACTCTAATACCTGCAAGGAGACCTCACATCTTCTGAGAAAATGGATGTTCGGTTGCACATTGCTTGTGTGTACCTGTGAACTTGAATGGCTCAGAAAGAGAGATGGATAAATTCACAGAAGGCAAATTTGCCAAGAGCTACTGATTTAGGAAACACAGTGTGGTCTGTCTACTATTTGCAAACATTGAGAGGCACCTGATTGGCTAGAGCAGTATTTTCCAACCTTGCCAGCTGTAAGATGGGTGGACTTCAACTCCCAGAAGTCTCCAGCCAGCCTTGGATTAGAGCCGGGCTCTCCAAACTTGGTCACTTTAAGACTTGTGGTGTTCAACTCTCAGAATTCCTCAGCCAGCCATCTACGGTAACTTTCTTAATAGATGGTGGGTATGCAGTAAGCATAATATATCTTGACTTCAGCAAAGTGAGAAAAAAAAGAATTCCCTGGCTGGGGTATTCTGGGAGTTTATTTATTTATTATTTATTTATTAGTGACATTTATATACTGCCTCACAGTGCAAGCACTCTGTAAGCGGTTTACACCAGTAAGCAATGTATATTTACATTGCCCCCAACAATCTGGGTCCTCATTTTACCTACCTCGGAAGGATGGAAGGCTGAGTCAACCTTGAGCCGGTGAGATTTGAACCGCTGAACTGCAGATCAGTGTCAGCTAATGTGGCCTGCAGTACCTGCCTCTAACCGCTGTGCCACCTCGGCTCATGTTGAAGTCCACACGTCTTAAAGTGGTCAAGTTTGGAGACCCCTGAACTAGAGGAATAAGATGAACCTTGAACTAATCAAGCAGAACTTGATTATGGTCCAAAAGTTGCCAGACATATTAAAGACATGTTAAAGTCAACCCCCAACCCACTTAATTTTTTCAAAAAGATAAGGCAGACAGAACGGCAGTCAACCCCATTGACTGCTTGTTAGAAGGACTGATGGCGCAGTGGTTAAAAGCAGCACTGCAACCTACTTCAGCTGACTGCTAGTTCAGCCGTTCAGCTGTTCAAATCTCAGCCTTCCATCCTTCCGAGGTGGGTAAAATGAGGACCCAGATTGTTGGGGGCAATATGCTGAACTCTGTAAACCGCTTAGAGAGGGCTGTAAAGCACTGTGAAGCGGTATATAAGTCTAAGTGCTATTGCTATTGCTATTTTCAATGCTGTTGTAACTGTGGTGTAACTGAACCAAAATAAATTGAGAACTACCTGTAAGCCCGTTTTGGGGCTGCAGCTTCAATGCTAATGTGCAGAATTACTTTTGTTTTGTAGATTGTAGATATCATATCTCTCTCTTAGATTTTTGCACTATGCTCCCATGTCCCAAAACCGAGACTCTACTTCTATCGTCCCAACAGACATCTACGCACGTTGATCTTCTCTGCATCTGATTCAACCTGCAGAACATCATCTCCATCTTGCCCCCCTGAGGCTTAGTTGAAAAGGTTTTGGAGGTCTTTGGAAAAGCTGGTGGGGTGGTGGTGGAAAAGGGGGCCACCCTTTCAAATTGCAGGCACAGAAATTTTGAATCCAATCTCCCCACCCACCCACCCGACCCCCAGAAGTTTCTATTTTTATCTGCTGGGCTTGGAAGGTTGACACTAAACGTCAAGGCTACACTTCAATTTGTCAGCCACCACCTCGTTTGTCAATCGGCAGTCAGCTTTTCGGTTGTCAAAGGCGGCAGGATCCATGCCGGAGCATCGATCAAACGTCTGACGCAAAGAGGACAAACAGCTGCCCCGGGGAAGGCTCCTGTCAATGCCTGGATTAGGGGCCTCGGAGGAAAAGGGGGGGAAAACATCCTGGTTGAACTGCTGTATTATTTTCCTTCCCCCCCACAGGTCAACAACCGAACCTCGCTCGGCATGGACTTCGAGGGATGAAGCCAATATCTTTCAGAGGTTACACGGGGGGGGGGGGGGGGTTTGACTTTGAGAATAGTCCTAAACAATTTGGGATTGGTTTGGGGAGGTTGTTTTTCTGGGAGGATGCTTAGAATTATTAACCCCTGGATTAATTCAGGGAAGGGCTGGGATGCAAGCCTCGTGCGGGGAGGTGTTGTGATAAGGAAGGGTTGGGTTGGAACATGGAGCTCAGGCCTGGGGGGCTTTTTTGACTGGGAATGTCTTGAGGGAGGAACAGGCTTCTCAGTTCTTTGCTTTGCTCTCCTGCCCTTTAGAGGATCGTTCCTTGACTCATTTTCTCCACCCATGTTAGTTTCTCCACATTTCACTGGCTGGCTGGTGGGTTGAGCCTTCCTTCCTTCCTTCCTTCCTTCCTTCCTTCCTTCCTTCCTTCCTTCCTTCCTTCCTTCCTTCCTTCCTTCCTTCCTTCCTTCCTTCCTTCCTTTCCTGCCTGCCTGCCTTCCTTCCTTCCTTCCTTCCTTCCTTCCTTCCTTCCTTCATTCATTCATTCATTCATTCATTCATTCATTCATTCATTCCTCTTCTTCTTCCCTCCCTCCCTCCCTCCCTCCCTCCTCCCTCCCTCCCTCCCTTCTTTTCTCCCTCCCTCCCTCCCTCCCTCTCTTCCTTCCTTGATTTTCCATTATGGCTTTCTGACATTTGAAGACCCAGAACATTGGGGAGAGACTAGTTTGGAGAAAGTGGCCCTACAGGATCCTCATCTCATGGCCCTCCTGCCCCTTTGGGGGGAGGGTTGTCCTCTCTGCACAGTCTCACCTCCTGAACTCAATCTGGTTGCTCAGCCTTCGGATCATATCAGGGTTTATGGTGATGGGTGTGGTGGTCAGGGCATCCTGCCAGAAAGGATTACTGTCTCGTTGCAGCCCAAAAGCATGACATTCTTTCAAGCAGGCAGGCCTGTAGGGATGCTGGGTGGGCTGATGTATGCCGTCATATGTGATATATGTAGCCTTTCCACCTAGCCTTGCTGGGATTGCAAGTTAAAATGCCTATATAGCTATTCTGACTTCAGTTTGATTCTTGGGCCCTGCACATTTATTCCCTCACTCAATATGACTTGGTCTCCTATAGAGGCAGAAGCCTGATCCCTGGTCCCTAAATCACCCGATCCTGCAAGAGCTTGCTGGATCCATCACCTACCTCTCGCATATTCTAGCGTTTTCTATTGTAATTGTGGGGTTTGTTGGCCTTCATCTGAGCTCCAGTTAAGGGACAGGGCTGATCTGGGGATTCCCTCAGGGATCTGCAGGGAATAAAAGGGATCCCTTGTATTGGGTGTCAATCTGGTTTCGATAGCATCCATTAGGAGCTCTCCATGGTGCTGCAGAACTCCTGTCCCCCTACTCAGGAGTATTTACCAGCTCTTTCCAGACTGGTGTTTCTCAACCTTGGCAGCTTGGAGATGTGTGGACTTCAACTCCCAGAATTCCCCAGTCAGCCTGAGTTCTGGGAAGCGAAGCCCATACTTCTTCAAGCGACCAAGGTTGAGAAACATTGTTCCAGATCATGTCTAAGATCTCCCAAGCTCTCAGCTTGCTTGGAAGAGAGGAAGGGGTGTTGGTAGTGTCATCTAGTCCTTCAATATCTCTCAAGTTGATTTTCTCCATATACCTGGAGGCAGCCATTCCTTCAGCAGTGTTGGTTAGGTGTTCTGGAAATGGCTTTGCTATGCAACTTGGAGGGTCCCTCTTTCCAAAATCCTGATTCGGTTTATCTAGATTTCCATGTAATACCTCATGGTTGGTCTAGATAGGAGTACACTTCAAGTCATGAATTATCCAGAGGAGTACACTTCAAGTCTTTTTTTTTTCATTCTGGATGAATATTTATGAATAAAATAAAGGGGGAAAGTGAGATTCTAGTTTTTCTGCATTCTTAATTCTGGAGGAACTGTATTTGTCTTCAAAATCTGGTAAAACACAAAAGATTGTTTGGGCTCCACATAAACTCCAGACCCTTCTAAATTCTTCATGGAAATGGATAAACCCTTCAGAAAGCACAGATACTGTCTGGATTGGAAAAAGGTAAAAATTTTAGGAAGAGGTTGAGTTCTTCTATTTTTTGCATGCAATTTGTCTGTTCAATCACTCTAAGGTGTCTAGTTCAGGATGAATACTTTAAATATTCCCAGATACTCTCTGTCTCTGTCTCTGTCTCTGTCTCTCTCTGTCTCTCTGTATGTGTATATATGTGAAGGAGGGAGGAAGGGAGGGAAGGAGGGAAGGAGGGAAGGAGGGAGGGAGGGAGGGAGGGAGGGGGAGAGAGAGAGAGAGAGAGAGAGAGAGAGAGAGAGAGAGAGAGAGAGAGAGAGAGAGAGAGAGAGAGAGAGAGAGAGAGAGAGAATATTGTATGCATGTGCATGAATACTGGAATAATATATTTCTTTTCCAGGAGGTTGGAAATAGGGATGTTAAATATATGTACTTTTTTTTGCAATTCATTTTTTTCTCAGTATTCTGCAATATGATACGGTGTCCCAAACCACTAGTAATCCTGTCTTGTCAGGTTGTTGCACAGTGAAAGTTGATTTAAGAGAGAGAGAGAGAGAGAGAGAGAGAGAGAGAGAGAGAGAGAGAGAGAGAGAGAGAGAGAGAGAGAGAGAGAGAGAGAGAATGGCACATGACCTATAATTCCATTTTATTCTAATCTCTACATTAATCCTCTGTGGGTGTTTGTTTTTTTTTAACAAAAAAACCACGCACTTGTTGAATGAGATAAAATAAAGTGAAGTCAGTCAAAGCCGTTCCGAATCACTTCTCTGCAATGTGGCTTGCCTGGCTGCGAAGCAAACAAACCTCGTGCAAGACAACGGAGATTAAAAAAACAGAAAGGGAAGGATAGCCGTTTGCTGAAAACGCGGTCTTTTCTATTTGGCAAATGCGGCCTGTGGTTTGTTTCTTCGTCTGAACTGTTCACACATGGCCAGACAGCGTTCCCTATTTACATGTCTTAGATTTGGTTTAAAAATACAAGAGCATCAGACTGAAGAAATAAATCAGCAGGTGTGAATAGCGGTGAGGATACCTGCGTGAAGTCTCAAACACCAAGGTAAATAAATACAAATGATCAGGAGGTCCCTGTTGCTTTTCATCAAGGGCAGTGTTTCTCAACCTTGGCAGTTTGAAGATGTGTGGACTTCAACTCCCAGAATTCCCCAGCCAGCGTTGCTGGCTGGGGAATTCTGGGAGTTGAAGTCCACACATCTTCAAACTGCCAAGGTTGAGAAACACTGATCAAGGGGAAGCTTGTTCGGTATACAGTGGGGGCCACACCAAAGAAGACCCTGTTCCTGGGTGCTGGTTTAAAGATCTGGCTTGAGCAGGAGACCGTCCATTATTAAAGTATTGGGAGAGATTTTTGTGAGAGAAGGTTATTTCCAAGTATCAAAGGTTAACTGTGAGGGACACAAAGTCATTGCTTGTTTTCCCATCTGCATTTCGTTTTGGTTTAAATTAGCATTTTCCAGATGGGCAATCCCAAAGGTGGTTGAGATGAAGTCTCCAGAAGCCTTCAAAGGCTTCAGAAGAAAACAATCGTTGAAAACAACAATGACACACAGACAAAAAAAGGAACCTGAGTTAAACTTGAAGGTCCACAGAATATATCTAACTTGTATTGGATGCCAGAAAGTGTCTTTTCCAGATCTAGAAAGGCTTCCATTGGTCCTCTTCCCCCCAGCGGAAGCCACATTACAAAGGCAGGAAGGGACTTCAAAGAAACACGCTTGGCATGTAAAAATGACTGTCAAAAGTACAAAGGAATAGCTAAGATTTAGAAGGCAACCTAGGTCAGAAGCGCTTAATGCCTTTACCTTTTGGGTCTCTGGTCAAAAACTGGTGCCTATGTAGAGGAAATCTTACTCATTTGCATATCAAAGAACAAAGGGTAGGATTGGGTCCTGTTTACTAGAAGAATAACAGAATAACAGAATTGGAAGGGACCTTGGAGGTCTTCTAGTCCACCCCCTGCTCCAGCAGGAAACCCTATAGCATTTCAGAGAGATGGCTGTCCAATCTTTTCTTGAAAACCTCCAGTAATGGAGCACCCACAACTTCTGGAGGCAAGTAGTTCCACCGGTTAATTGTTCTCACAGACAGGAAGTTTCTCCTTAGTTCTAGGTTGCTTCTCTCCTTGATTAGTTTCCATGCATTGCTTCTTGTCCTGCCTTCAGGTACTTTGGAGAATAAATTGACCCATTCTTATTTGTGGCAGCCCCTGAGATATTGCAACACTTAGATGTTGGAAAACCCACCAGTCTTCTAAATGGTACAGGATCTTCATGGACGCCATCTTTCAAAAGCTGCTGTTGTCCACCAAATGTTGTGGTGGCCCAAATACATCAACATTACACACACACACACACACACACACACACACACACACACACACACACACACACACACACACACACACACTCACAAACTATTTCACTCTTGCAGACTTTTGCAGACTTCCCACGCAAAGTCATTCTCCCATGGACACAGTACTGATTTAAAATCCTGCAGAACCCCTAAAGCTGAGTTATGAAAGGAAGTTTCCAGCCTTCAAGGGATTAAAACTAGGAAAGAAAAAAAATCTGTGGATATTGTTATATATCAGAAGTGTAAAACTAAAAGGCTTCCTTGGTGGGGTTTTTTTTTTTGCAGTTTTTGGGGACATGAAGACCTCCAAAGACAATATTAATATGATCGGTTTGGAAGGACAAATTACACCTGTATTCTCTAACAGAGAAAGTCACCCTAGCAAATAAAGACTTCCTTCTTTAGATAGCCATGGAGAAGGGTTTTTCCATCCTTTCCTTTCCTTTCCTTTCCTTTCCTTTCCTTTCCTTCTTTCCTTTCCCTTCCCTTCCCTTCTTCATCTTTCCTTTCCTTTCCTTTCTTCCTTTCTTCCTTTCCTTTCCTTTCCTTTCCCTTCCCTTCCCTTCCCTTCCTTTCCTTTCCTTTCCTTTCCTTTCCCTTCCCTTCTTCATCTTTCCTTTCCTTTCCTTTCCTTTCCTTTCCTTTCCTTTCCTTTCCTTTCCTTTCCTTTCCTTTCCTTTCCTTTCCTTTCCTTTCCTTTCCTTCCCTTTCCTTTCCTTTCCTTCCCTTCCCTTCCCTTCCCTTCCCCTCCCTTCCCTTCCTTTCCTTTCCTTTCCTTTCCTTTCCTTTCCTTTCCTTTCCTTCCCTTTCCTTGTTTTTGGGCCCAGATTTTTTTAAAAATGCACAAATTAGGTTCAAACGCTAATGAAAAGATAAAACGTCTCATACCCATGACGTGGAGACAACTACTTACCAATATAAACAAGAACCTGGGTGGTAACGCTAAAGGTTTGCCTTTCCTTTCTTTCTGTTCCGCCCCCCCCCCCAACCTTTCTTTCTTTCCTTTTTGACAGCTCGTGGTGGCAGTGATGAATCTGTGAAGTTATCTAATTTTCCACTGTTTTAATTAAGGGGCCTGCATGCTGAGGGCGAACAGCTGGATTCTTTGTACTGCTTTCTGTTGCCTGACAGAGAAAAATGTTGGACGGCGACTTCAGCCAAGCTCTGGCCTGACCTGAGCAGATGAACGTTCTGGGATTCATAAACTTGTGGTTGGAAAGCAGAAGGCATTTTGAGCCGCTTCTTGGCCTCCTCGCAGGCCAAGGAGTGGGTCACGCAGCGAACTCCCTTTGTACTCCTCCCTGCAGTGAAGATGGTAATTGAAAGGTGAAGCCTCAGCTTGGAAGAGGAAACCTACAAGTGGATCCATTGTCTTTAGCGGAGGACAGTTTTTGATTGAGCAATTTAGCTTTGCTCGAGATGTGTTGGACAAGGTCATGAGGGAGTTTTTCTAGCTTTTGAAGGGGGGGGGAGACTGGGAGTTTCCTCCAAGGAGTAGGTGGGACCAGGAGAAAAGAGGAGGTAAAAATCTCCACTTGATTGCATGGAACTGTCAGCATTCCGAGTAACGCACCCGCAAAAATCAGAACTCTGAGGCAGGTCAATTCCTCAAAGAACATGTTTATTGGATACATCATATCGCCACAGCCAGTGAAAGCCAGCTCTAAAAGTTCCCGCAGTTTCCCCCTAATTAAAAGAGCAAATATTTCCCTCCCCAGTTGTGCCCGGTCACATTGTCCAATGAAAGTAGCTGGCAGGCTTCTTGGTCACTCCTCCCCTCCTTCAACTGCCACCTGTTGGGATGACCTTGGTTCTCACAAGAAAACTTTTTGTTTTGACTATCTAGTTCCCATCCCTTCCCCCTCTCAGAGATTGTGGCAACTATGAGGCAGCACAAGATGGCTTCAGCCAGGTTTGCTTCAGAGTTGACAGTAACATTTGAATACAGAGTCAGCATGATCGGGTAGTGAAGGCACCAAGATGGAAACCAGGAGACTGTAAGTTGTAGTTCTACCTTAGGTACAAAGCCAGATGGGTGACCTCAGGCCAATCCCCCTCTCTCAGCTCTAGGTAACTAGAAATGGCCAACCACTTCTGAAAAACTTTGCCAAGAAAACTATCCGGGCAGTTTTTGAGAATTGAACAAACATTTTTTTAAAAAAACTTGAATGCAATTACAAATTCTAAAAGCAGATGGACACATTCCTAAAATGATGACGCTGCACGTGTTTTGTGATTTTCCTCTCCTGAGAAATTGATGGTCTGGTGTATGAACTGGAACTGAATTCTAACATCATCAGTGGCTGAAAAGGACATATAAAAGAATGCATTTGGGGTGTGGGAGAACAGGCATTTTAAAAGCAAACACATGTTAAGAGTCTTCATGGAACAGAGTTCTTGGATAGATTGTGTGTAGGGGTGTGTGTGAGGTGGTGGTGGTTGATATTGTTTCTGAGGTCTTCTGATTCCAAAATTAAATCCTTTGATGAATAAGAACTCGATGGAGGGGTCATGTGAGGCAGCCCAAATAGACAATTTCTATCAGCACCCAATTCATAAGAGGAATGAAGCTGGACAAGATCTCCATTAAAGAGAATGCTTAATGACCGTGGCGTTCGATTAAGGACCACGGCAAAAAAAATGAATCAGGTTCAGTCACATGATGCCTCAACTTTAAACCATAATGACTTACCACCATAATTGCAGGCTCAATTAAAGTTATAAGTCAAGGATTCTCTGTTTCTCTGTATCTGCCTTGGCCTGTTTCTTTGCCCTCTCTGGACATGACTGCTCCGATCTGTTCAGAAGGATTTACGAACACCCTTTAATAAATACAGATAATATTTGCTTGTTGCATTTTCTCAAATTGTCGTAAATGCCTTTGGGCAAAGATAACCGGTCCCTGAAAATGTATAAATCTAGATTGTCCCAATGATCCGTTCCCATGAGTAGGTGTCAACACAGATCGGTCAAGAAATGGGTGGATGTGATGAGTTGCACTCAAGCCGTTGAAAGTGGGTGATCCATTTCCATGATGTATACACAATTGTTGCTTCTTGTAGTGATTTAATCAGCTGGGGATTGAATGACCCTAAAGACCCTTTGGAAGACACTGATGTGTCTTCTGGAAGTGTCTGCCTTGCCTTTCTCTCCCTCTCTCTCTCTTGAATTTCTCGAAAGCCCAGGGCGATAACTCTCTAAGAGAGCCAATGATTTGGAAAGCGGTCGACCACTGTCAGATAATCAGTTCTGGGAAGGAGATGAGTTTTATTAGTGGCGCAAGAGATACAAGCCAGTGCCCCTGCTGTGTTTACACTGAGCTGCTGAAAGACACTGTGTAATTGCAATTAGCAGAAGGAAGCAACTTCGGACTGCTGCCTTGAGTTTTTATCCAGCGAGGTTTTTCACATCAACGATGTTATGCCACCAGATTCTATAAGCTGCGGCCAATCCAATGTTTGACCCCATTGAAGTTAAATGATTGTCAAGCCTAAGTAAGAAAGGTTGGGTGTGTGTAAACGGTTCACACATGCGGTAAACGGTTCACACAAAAGGACAGCTGCTGAGTTTTACATTTACATTTACACCGGATTTACATTTTTATGCACCCCAAAATAACTGATTAGATCTCATAATGTACAGAGAACTACATTCGCTACTCAGATGTATGTTTTTGTCTGAAGAGCAAGTTTATCCCTGCTGGAATTAAGTTGTTTGCCACACAGCTACTATTAGGACCATATAACTGCATGATTACCTTAGAATTTCTCTCCAATGTTACTGATTCTCTAAAATGGTCTGCACGTTGCATGACCGACCAGTTGTTCTGTTCTAAGCACACACGTGAGCATCTAAGCACAGAATTAATATTGCCATTGCTGCTCAATTCCGGCAGGGAAGGTACAACTCAAACATTTCCTTAGAAGAAAGCCAGAGATTTGTCTCTGCAGGAATATCTCCGGTTAACCAAGCCAATCGCTTCTCTAGTTAGGACACTTGTCAAAGAGGAATCGGCTTTTTTAGAGTAAACAACTGACTTTCAGCGGAGGAAAATCAAGGAAGGGAAAGGATCTGCCATTTTCCAGATATCCTGACTGGTGGTCAGCACACTTCCTTCAGCTGTCGAGGAGAAAAATGTCACCAGCTTCCAGCCAAATCTACTTTGTTTTCAAGTTCGGAAATAGGGATCGAGTTGAGAAAGAAAAAAAATCACATCATGAAACTCTTCAAAATCTCCCCCCCCCCAAAAGAACATCCTTGTTTCTGTTGATCTTTGCATATCTTGACCATCAAGGCTACCTCTGTTGACCCAATCATGGTTCTTTTAGAATTTTGTCTTTTTTCACTCCCTAAATGGATGTCATGGGACAGACATGGGCCATTAATTTCCAGAGTCAAAAAACCATATAACAGATCGTCCTCAACCTACGACTGTAATTGAGCCCAAAATTTCTGTTGCTAAGCGAGACAGTTGTTAACTGAATCACTGCAGTTGTTAAGTTATGGTTGTTAAGTGAATCTGGCTTCCCCACTGAGTTTGCTTGTCAGAAGGACACAAAAAGGGATGACATGACCCCGGGACACTTCAACCTTCATAAATATGAGCCAGTTGCCATGCATATTTTGATCACATGACCATGAGGCTGCTGCAACAGTCATAAGTGTGAAACAAGGGTCACAAATCCCTTTTTTCAGTTCCGTTGCAACTTCAATTGGTCACTAAACGAACTGTTGTTAGTTGAGGACTATCTGTATATATCGAGATGTATTGCTTATCTTTTTCATCCAACAGACACCCCCCCTCTAACTGGTATTGTACAGCTATGTTGGGGTATGCTTCCCATCAAACCCAACCCAAAGGTAGAACCCAGCCAACATATCTCAGTTCTGTCTTATTTAATATATTGCCCTTGAGTGTCACAGATGAGGATGGTTAGAGCTTCTGATAAGTTCATACCTCCTTTTCTCTTGGCATCATAGCACATCCATCTGTATACCAAACGAATGACCCATTGGGATCCCCATATCAAAACAACTTACCTTATGTGCGGCCAGAACCTGAAAATAACATTTAACACAGCACAGTATTTAAACAAAATGGTTCGGTTGAGATCTGCATATGTGGGACTGATTGGGATAGATTGCAGGGGTGACACCGAAATATAATTTTATCATATTTTATCTATATCTTAAATTATTGCATTTTATTCAGTTTCATTTTAGACTGTATTTTATTCCAACTTCATTTTAAATCGTATTTTATTCCAATTTCATTTTAAATTATATTTTATCAAATTCCATTTTAAATTGTTTTTATCAAATGTTAATAATAATTTGTTTCTGGAACTTTGCACTTTGATATGGCCCAAGGGCTAATCAATAAAGACTCATGTTATGTGTTGTACAATCAGTACAGTTTTCATTGAAGAGGGTTATTGTTTACCTTGAAGGAGACAACTCTTTAAATCCCAAGAATACACAAGACGAAGTAACACAAAATGTGGTTTATGGTACAAAAGGCCAATAAAGTTTAGATCTTTACTTAGCTATCGAACTGAGCTCAATTTCAATTTTTTGTTTTCAAAGAGAAACATGTGGGTTCCATCCCAGCTCATCAGAGGTGGAACACATGTAGTTACTAGCTTTGAAAGGAATTAGACCAATTTGTGAATAATTGACATTGGACTATTATAAACGGCTATTAATCACAGCAAGTGTGGAACAGTAACAAAGGGTTGTGTTTTGTCCGTAATCCTAAAAAAAGGTTGCTCTTGTTCAAGTTTGCCGCACCCCATTTGTAGCCATTCCATTTATCTTTCAAACAGTCCCTTGCATGAAGGTTGGGCCCGCTCAATCGTCACAGGATTGTTTCGGTGGGCCTTCCTTGCCTCCTGGTATGTCTTGAAATTGAACTTTGAAAATATACAACTGGAAAATCAGAATGACATTGGGCTTTTGCAAGAATCTCCTCTAAACCGAGATCATTAGGTGGTCTGCCACCCAATGATTATGACCTTGGAATGACAGTTGTGTTCCCAAGGAGAAGATTTGACTGTAATGGGTGACATGATAGGAGTATTCCAGTATTTGAGGGGCTGCCACAAAGAAGAGGGGGTCAAGCTATTCTCCAAAGCACCAGAAGGCAGGACAAGAAGCAACGGATGGGAACTAATCAAGGAGAGAAGCAACCTAGAACTTAGGAGAAACTTCCTAACAGTGAGAACAATTAACCAGTGGAACAGCTTGTCTTCAGAAGTTGTAGGTACTTCATCCCTGGTGGTTTTTAAGAAGAGACTGAACAGCCACTTGTCTCAAATTGTATAGGATCTCCTGCTTGAGCAGAGGGTTGGACTAGAAGACCTCCAAAATCCCTCCAGCTCTAATCTGATGAGCAGATATTCTGGTGAGCAGAAATAACATCCTCCTTCCTCACCAGCCACATGTCCATAATTACCTGGCTATGGTGTCTGGGCCAAACCTTGTTTCAGTGCCATGAATGTTCTTTCTTTTGGTAGCCTTGACGTTTGCCATCATGGCTTGAACCGAAGGGCATCCAGGTTTTAAAGAATTGTGCCTGTGGGTGAAACTGCAATCCCATGTTCGGGATCTGTTTCTGGCATTTAGTTATGGAAGTGTGATTTCCCCTCTTCAGTGTGGCCTTATCCCACTCTATTTCTACTTACTCTGTAAACAACATTTTGTGAAATCTCAGCTTAACAATGGAGACAAATTCCTATATTTGCTGTTCCTAATTTCAATAGGTCAGATTTAATCAGGGAGAAGATGTGAAATGAAGAACAGAGCTGTGTACCCAAGCTTGTTCCCTGCATCTTTCTTTCTTTCTTTCTTTCTTTCTTTCTTTCTTTCTTTCTTTCTTTCTTTCTTTCTTTCTTTCTTTCTTTCTTTCTCCTTTCCTTTCCTTTCCTTTCTTTCTTTCTTTCTTTCTTTCTTTCTTTCTTTCTTTCTTTCTTTCTTTCTTTCTTTCTCCTTTCCTTTCCTTTCCTTCTTTCTTTCTTTCTTTCTTTTTTTCTTTCTTTCTTTCTTTCTTTCTTTCTTTCTTTCTTTCTTTCTTTCTTTCTTTCTTTCTTCCTTCCTTCCTTCCTTCCTTCCTTCCTTCCTTCCTTCCTTTTTTATGTTGCATAAACCTGTCCAGCTTGTATCATATTCATAAATCAATTTTCAAAACATAAACAAATTCCTCTGTTATCACCTGTGTTTTGTTTTTATTGTAATTTGAGTGGCTTTATCAGCCCCCTGATTGCACCTTGTTCTTAATCTATTGAGAAACAGTTCTACTGTATTTATCTGAAACTCAAGTGTGCTTTTATTTTATTTTTTTAAATAGGGCCCTGCCTCCTAAACTTAATTATACATATTTAGCTTGTTACATGAAGAGCAACAAACTCATAATAAATAAGAAGAGGCAGGCATCCTGTTGGGAGAAGCTAGTTTACCCTTTGCAAATGATGCTTTCAACTGCAAAACAAACTTTAATTCAACAGAGAAACATATCCAAGAAAGGAGGGATTTTATGGGAATCCTTATAGACTTTCCCATTTGGAAAAACCCAACAGCCAGCTTGGATAATTGAAGGATGATCTAAAATGTCCATTGTCCCAGAAGGTGCTTGGGCTTCCTTAGTTAAGACAGCTGTGATCCAGAGTCAGACATTCTCCTTTTTAGCTCCAGATGTTGCTGTTTCCAAAATAGTTTCCATTGGGGGCAGAGTTAATTCCCAGCCCATCGGCCCTCAAGATCTGTGGTGGACCTCAGCCACACTTTCCAAAACAAGCATTTTTGGGGCAAGGGAGTCTTGCCAGTGGCCTCAAAAGCCTTCTTTTTATTTTTAACCACTTCAACGGGGGCTTTGCCCAAGTTTCTTTTAGTTTGTTTTTTTGAGGGTTATTTATTTCTTACATTTTTTTAAAGTCCACCTCTGTGTTCCCACTGAGTGGTTAACAGGTTGGTGAAACAAAACCATAAGCTAATAAAGTGTAACATTAACAGAGACGTACGGTTAAATAAATGCATGTATATATACCAGGCAGACAGAGAAAGGATATTTAAAATCATAGCAGCAGACGAAGGTGTAAGAGCTTGGTTGTCTCAAGAAAAAATGTGTAGAAAGGAGAGGATTTCTGAACCGAGACCAAAGCAGGACAATGTACTTTTTCATTTGGAGACAGTGGCTCAGATCAAGGACATCTAAGTTTGATATAACCAAACATTGATCCTCACAGTTCTGGCACACCTTTTGCTGGGGCATTTGCAGGAGGACTCGAAAAGGTCAATATGGTGACTACATAAGCCATGATTGTGGGGTCCTTGGTGCTCTGTGACCTTGGTTGCTTTCTTGCAGATCTTTCATGACCCAACTAGGTAACATCATCAGTGCTAAAACCCGCGATTCCTTTTACAGGCGTCACCTGTGGTCCCAGCCCATCTCTTTGCTACCTTCCTTGCACAGACAACCTTGTTTACTGCCTTTACAAACAGTCCTCGGCTTATGAATTTATCACTTAGCAACCTTTGAATTTATGACAGACCTATCCTGGCTTGCAGTAAGTGGCATTAAAGGATTCCATGACTTGTTTTGTGCAGAAAAGCTCCACCAACATCATCCCTTTCTTTTCTGATCTTCAGAGTCTTCTACAAACAATTACCCCCACTCAAAAAGGAATGGACAACTCACCGCAGCCAACTCGCCACGGCCAACTTGCTGCAAGACAATTCAACAATTCCATGTAATTATTGAAAATAATTTTAAAAATTGTTTTAATTGTTGTCATTCACATTTCATTTTGTCCCTCCTTTGGTATCCTTTTTTTAATGATTCTATTCCACTGTTTCTTCGAAATTAGTTAACTTTTGTCCCACAGTGAGTTGGCCATGGCAAGTTGGCCACCATGAGTTGGTCACGGCGAATTGGCCATGGTGAGTTGACCATAGCAAGTTGGCCATGGTGAGTTGACCATGGCAAGTTGGCCATGGCGAGTTGTTGTAGACACCCCACTCAGAATATCTGATTGCACCTTTGAGAAACACGGAAAGCCCTTTCATTTTTTGGGTTAGGATCCTATGTTTGGAATATATCGCAAAGAATCAAGCGTTTATCAAGATCTGGATTCCCAAACTATTTCCTGAGGATCCCCCCTCTCCCCAAGTGGGGTCACAAAAGGTCCGCTCTGAATGGAATCCATTAATCTCCTTGTTCTGAGCAAGGAAATGTGGAACAGTGCAGGTGCGAAGAGTCTCTGGGCTATTTTTGGGAGCCTGTTGAGTTGAAACACTCGCAGGAAGTGCTGTTTCCCCCTGGCAGAAGGCTGAGTTATTATTTTAGGCAGTGGAACTAAGGTTTGTGTGCAAGGAATTGTTTTGTTTTCATGCACCTTGGGATGGGGATGGGAGATTTGCTAGGAGTTTGCCTCTGGCAATAACAGCTGCTAATTAATTAATTAATTAATTAATTAATCAGCAAAGTCCATCTGAAAGGCTGAGATACACTTTGTGGGTCCCCCCTTCTTGATGGTGAGGGTCCCACTCACTTAAGCTGACTTTGATTGTATGGACAGCGCTGAAGTCCAGCCGAAGAGGAAGCTTATCACCTCCTTCCGAAATAAAATGCGGTTCATAAAAATCAATGTTTATCTCCCAGAGCTCGTGTAGATATGGGAAATCAACGTGCAAGGGGAACATGTCCAAGCTCCTTTGCAGAAATGTGAATGGCCAAAGGCTATTCGAACGATTTTTCGGCGTTCTTATTCAGGAGGGACACTGAGCGGACTTATCTCTGGGCAAAATGTGGTCTCGGATGTCATGAAAGGGCAGCGAATTGTTTGCGACTCAGTTGGCGGGAGCTGCATTGTTATTGCTGGGGAAAAGGAAGGGCATTTCGGCCTCGGCTGCCAAAATCACTTGGCTGACTTTAGTCATGATGCATTTGGTCAGTGTGTTATCCCTGAATTTATTTTCTTTCTTTCTTTCTTTCTTTCTTTCTTTCTTTCTTTCTTTCTTTCTTTCTTTCTTTCTTTCTTTCTTTCTTTCTTTCTTTCTTTCTTTCTTTCTTTCTTTCTTTCTTTCTTTCTTTCTTTCTCTCTCTCTCTCTCCCTCCCTCCCTCCCTCCCTCCCTTCCTGTTTACCTACCTGCCCTTCTCTTCCTGCCCTCCTTCATTCCCTCACTCACTCCTTTCTCCCTTTCTCTCTTCCTGCCTTCCTGCCTTCCCTCCCTCTCATTTCTAGCAATCGCAACAGCACTTAGACTTATATACTGCTTCACAGTGCTTTTACAGCCCTCTCTAAGCGGTTTGCAGAGTCAGCCTCTTGCCTCAATCAATCTGGGTCCTCATTTTACCGACCTCGGAAGGATGGAAGGCGGAGTCAACCTTGAGTCTGTCAGGATTGAACTCCTGGCAGTGAGCAGAGTCAGCCTGCAATACTTCATTCTAACCACTGCGCCACTACAGGTCTTTTAACTGTCTTTTACAATCTATTTTTTTAAAAAAATTTTAAAAATAGTTTTTATTAAATTGTTTTAAAATATACAAAAAGACATAATACAGAAAGAAAAGAAAAAAAAACATACAGAAAACATCACGTGAAAAGGAAAGGTGTACATATATATACATATATAAATATCTATATACAAATCAAACTTATTTTACAATCTAAATACCCTCCCATAGTGAAGGTGTTGTAGTGGTAACCAAATTGTGGTCCCTTTTCTCTACCTTATCGCCCTACAGTTAAGATGGAGTACATCTTCCATCTCACCACACCCCATCCCACTAGTGATTGTAAATATCCCGGATAAAAAAGGCAGCATACTGTATTAAGCAACCCATTCTAAATCGATATTAAGCTATCAGTTTGGGTTCAAACTCTGCCATAAGAGGTTTGTTTTAAAGGTGTTTTTTTTTAAAACAAAAATGGCCAGAAGGATTGGGCTGCACAGATGTTCTTACCAGAGTAGAAAATTCAGTTCTGCCCTGTCCAGCAGATCACGTGGAAGGATTCAATTGTGGACATGATTGGACTTTCCACAAGGATATGAGGATCAAACCTGCCCTACATAATTCAGAGTATTTTTCTCTGATCTTGGAGGTGAGCCAATGATCCACCTTTCCCCCTTTTGAGGCAATGCACAAACCTGTTGGGAGGTTGTTTGCATCTCTCTTTATCTTTCTGCATGGAGGAAGAAGCAGCAGAACATTCCAACTCATCCTGATCAAGAGCTGAGCTGCAGAGGAGACACCATTTTGCCAGGCAGGAAGACAGATGGAAGACACCAAGCTAAGCAGAACGTCAATAAATCTTCCCTTCACAGCCCTCCACCCAAATGTTTCGCTCCCCACCTTTTCAATGCTGTTGCTTTAAATAATCCCTTAAACTATGTTGTACTTTCCATTTAGCAGACATCTGTTTAAACATGTGCTCTCCGGGATGGGAATGAATCACGTTGCATGGATTATATATTTGTGTTTCATTTCGTCATTGGCCCACATTAGTTTTAAAGGCAACAAGAGTTTGCACGGCCATTTAACAACATTCCTGTTGCTGCACTCCACTGTGGATCTTGTGTCTGTTATACTGTATAGAAAAAACTGGGTTGGCTTACTAAGGAGAAGTAACAGCTTAGCTCAGGGATAGAATATCTAATGTGTATGCAAAAAGTTCTGAATCTGGTCTCCGGCATCTGCACTGGAGGTTGGAGAAACTTCTACCATTTAACCTGGAAAGCTTCTGATGATCATATTTCAACCATGGTCTGGGGTTGGTGTCTTCCTTCAGTCTTCTCACTTCTTCCTGTCCACGACCATGCAGAACAGAAGAAGACCACTCAAGTTGGAAGAATACAGAATAGAATGCAGAATGCAGAATAATAGAGTTGGAAGGGACCTTGGGGGTCTTCTAGTCTAATCCCCAGCTCAAGCAGGAGACCATATATCATTCCAGACAAATGGCTGTCCAATCTCTTCTTAAAAGCTTCCAGTGATGGAGCACCCACAACTTCAGGGAGAAAGCTGTTCTACTGATTTATTCTTCTCACTGTTAGGAAGTTTCTCCTTACTTCTAGGTTGCTTTTCTCCTTGATTAGTTTCCATGCATTGTTTCTTGTCTTGCCTTCTGGTGCTTTGGAGAATAGGTTGACCTCCTCTTCTCTGTGACAGCTCCTCAAACATTGGAACACTGCTATCATGTCACCCCTAGTCCTTCTTTCCATGAAACTAGCCAACCGTTCTTCATATGTTTTAGTCTGAAAGCCCTTAATCATCTTATTTGCTCTTCTCTGCGCATGGATGACTCTCCATGGGTGGATGAAGGACTGCTCCAGTCCTGTTTTTGATCACAGTGACAATCTGAAAATGATCTGAGAGGCATCTGTGCCCCTAAACATCCATCTTCAGCTATCTACCACAACTTGCTGAGTTGTGGTTGGAACGTGGGAGGGAAATGAGAAAAATTACACCGTTTTTTGTTTTTTCTTAGAAGTTGGGTATGATCATTTCTTCATTCACATAAGTTCATTTATTTATTTTTTTAAAAAAATAATCTTTATTAATTATGTAAAAAAGACAAACAAACATACAAACAAACATAAAAACATGTATAAACATATGTATATATAAATAGAGTAACAAATATCTTTGAGTATAGAAAACATTGAACATTAAACATACATGTCAACCATCTCGTCAACACTATCCTTTTACAGCCTAGTGATACAAAAACATGTTTATTCTTTATAGTTATTATTTACATCATTATCTTTCTTATATCTTCCAATATTTTCCTTATTCTTTTCTCTTGTTATATTATAAGTTCATTTATACAGCCTCTGTCAGCTTTGTTGCAATTATCATATAAGGTCTATTTGACGGGATCAAACCCAACCCAACCTTGCCATCCAGCCATCTCAATTAGTCTGAAATCCCACAAACTTTTCAGAATTGCTTAATTTTGGAATTTGAATTCATCATACGTCCTTAATCCATGCTTAATCTTTTCTTTCTGGGTCTAATCTTGGGTTTCCTGTGACAAACAATTAATAGATTTGCCAGTAAAAAAGAAAAGAAAAGAAAAGAAAGAAAACTTGTATTTTGCTCATTTTAACTGCGTCTCAGAATTCGAAAAGGCTGACATTTCTGCTCTGAGCACCGCTGGCTGGGGAGCAGATTCCCCATCCTTCACAAGGTAGGGTGTCCGTTTTTGGCATGGGTAAGGATTGTGTTATCCTGCATCGTGGTTCTCAGGATACGCGTGCCAATGTTAAGTCCTTCCAAAAAGCAGTTTTGGAAACAATTTCGTCAACGTGCGATTCAAAGAGTTTTCTTTTCCTGATGCTCGCACGTGTGTGTGTGCGTCCACACACAAACACACACACACCTCCATTTGAATGGTTCCTTCCAATCTGTGGTTTTAATTAGCTGGCTGGGAACCCACCAAAAAACTTCAGTCACCATGGAGTTGGCAGCATCACAGACGGTCTTACAAATTACTTTAGTTAGAACTAAAAGCTTCAGAAATCCCTCGGATTAAGAGGAGGCCCAGCTAGGCCTTGTTAGGACGAGTCAGGAGAGAAAAGCTGTTTTTATTTATGTTTAAGTGCTCATCAGAGTTAAGGATGACAGCGCAGGAAGATTGCATAGACCTTTCCTATCCCCCACCAAAGGCAACATGGAGCTCTCAAGGTCATCTATAGGGCAAGAAAAAATAAAAGGAGGAGGAGGAGGAGAAGGAGGAGGAGGAGGAGGAGGAGGAGGAGGAGGAGGAGGAGGAGGAGAAAGAAGAAAGAAAAAAGAAAAAAGGATCCTCCAGGCAGAATCACTCTTCAGACAAAGATAAAAATACAGGTAGTCCGAACACAATGGATCAACCAAACTCTTGACCAGGGAGAGGGAAACCTGTCACTCCATTATGCTTGCCATCTTTTATGTTTTTTTTTTTTTACATTTTGCAGATATTTTATTCTATTCTCTTTCTTTGATGGTTGTGAACCATCCATATTATTCTTTTACCATACTAGCAATCAACGGTCCTTCCCTCTTCGCCGATAGAATAAATCTGCTTTTTTTTTTTAAAAAAAAAGGGAGTTCCCTCTTTTCAATTTAAGCTTATCTTTTGTGTGACCTCTTTGGAAATTTCTAGCCAAATTACTTTTTTGGGGGGGAGGAAGGGGCGGGTGGGTCACTGAGCAACTGAAATAATTGAAGGTGAAAAGAAACAGATGCGTTTTGTTAGTGCATACAATAGTTTTCTAGGTATTTGCCAAGGTTCAATCAATGTTATATATCAAGTTACAGTGGCAGCTATCTTTAGCATCACCAGTTTGGGAACGTATCTCTAAATATGTATGTGTATGTGTATGTGTATGCGTACATGTATATATATATTCCTAGATTTTTAAAGAGGTTCAATGCATTACTCATACAAGGAAAATAAAGTTAAGATTATTACCCCCACCCCAATTTCAATATAATGTGGTCCCTAAACAATTTAAGCAGGTCCATGCCTTATCCCAGGTTTACATTCTAGCAGATATTAACATTATTTGGCCCTTCGGGGTGCTGAATCCTTGTGGCACCAAGGGGAATTCAGAGTTTCCGGTTCATTTGAGAACTTCCTTCGCATCTCAAATATTTGGTGGGGGGCAAAGGGGGATTTTTCTTCAACATTGTGATACCTTATTTTGGTTCTCAGAATAAAGGCTCGTGTTGAATTTTTTATTCTATTTTATTCTATTTCTATTTGCAGGTCTTTGTACTTTTGTTTGTATTTGTAGGTTATTGTTGTCAGCTTTGTATGTTTTTTTTCTGTCGAATCACCCTGGTATACCCAGCTAGATGATGAGAGCTAAATATTAAAATTGGTCGAGTTTCCCGCATTTGGGGAAATCGCAGGGGTCAGCACACCCGGAGTGCAATGGATGAGCCTTACCCTGGGAAAACCTCCTTCATGATCAAGGTATCTCCCCTGCCAGGTAAGTGTGTGTGTGTGTGTGTGTGTGTGTGTGTGTGTGTGTGTGTGTGTGTGTGTGTGTGTGTGTGTGTGTGTGTTATATTTTGGCACATGGGCCATAACTCCACCCAAAACAAGGGTGCCTGCAATGGTGATCACTAACTTTGGAATGAAGGTTGTGGTTGGGTGGGCAGAGCCCAGCCCTCTTCCAACATGTTACAGACGTTGCATGCTGGTTAAAAGAAAGAGAAAGAAAGAAAGAAAGAAAGAAAGAAAGAAAGAAAGAAAGAAAGAAAGAAAGAAAGAAAGAAAGAAAGAAAGAAAGAAAGAAAGAAAGAAGAGGTTGGATTGCCTGGTTGCTCTGCTCAGTTCAGGTTTTCTCAACCCTTGCAGGGAATGTGCAAAAAAGCAGAAAGTTTGTCATGCTAGTTTTCCAAGGGAATTTGTGCCCAGAGCCATTCATGATGCTTGCAGGGAGAGAAAAATGTTCCCATTCATGAATGCGTGAAGTAGAAAAAGAAAGGAAAAAAACTTGATCATGTGGAAATAAACACAGTCCCGCTTGGGGAAGAGCAGAGGGGGGAAAATGCATTTCATTATATACAATATTGAGCACATACTTGATGTTCTTCAAAATACAATTCACACACAGTATCCTCCTTCTTGTCCTTCACTTTCTCCTTCTCCTCCTTCTCCCCCTCCCCTCCTCCTTCTCCCTATCCTTCCCTTTCCTCCTCCTGCTCCTCCTCTCCTTCTCCTTCTCCTTCTCCTCCTCCTTCTCCTCCTTCTCCTTCTCTTTCTCCTTCTCCTTCTCCCTCTCTCTCCTCCTCCTTCCTCTTCTCCTTCCCCTTTCCTCCTCCTCCTCCTCCTCCTCCCTCTATCTCTCCTTCTCCTTCTCCCTCTATCTCTCCTCCTCCTTCCTCTTCTCCTTCCCCTTTCCTCCTCCTCCTCCTCCTCCTCCCCCTCCTCCTCCTCCTCCTTCTCCCTCTATCTCTCCTTCTCCTTCTCCCTCTATCTCTCCTCCTCCTTCCTCTTCTCCTTCCCCTTTCCTCCTCCTCCTCCTCCTCCTCCTCCTCCTCCTCCTCCTCCTCCTCCTCCTCCTCCTCCTCTTCCCTGCCTTCTCTTTCACTATGAAAAAATATATATCCTCTTTCTCCTTCCCTTCCCCCTCACTTTAATGTTTACACTTGATAGCCCCTCCATTCCTTTCAGAGCTTCCCTGTACTGGATGCTCCGAGGCCACCCAGTCAGCTTCATGGCTTCAAGGAGGCTGGAATGCCAAGACTTCCCCTCCAATTTAAAATCTATGTTCTAGGAACTGTACACAACTCTGCCTGCACAGGAGACCTGCTCACCTCAGAGGACAAGCGAGAAGCTGTCTCCTACATTTGCCAACCGGGCAAAAATGGACAGCAAATCTCCAATTTCTTCCTTTTCTGATTTTGCTTTTGTTTGAGTGAGTGTTGGCTTGAGCAACATTTTCCATTACGGCTTTTTAAGGGCTGATTCTGCAGCATCCAAACGATCCATTTTGTTCTCGTTACTTTTGTCATTTAATCAACACTTGGCCACCAAGCTCACCTCCTTTGAAAGTTAATTAGCTTGTCATCTATCTATATAACATCTGTATATCTGTATGTCCATCATCACCATCTATCTATATCTATCTCCATCCATTCATCCATCTAAAATTTTTATTGAAACCTTTAAACAAGAAAATAAAAACTAATCAAAATATAAAGTCCATCTCATTCTTGAATTGTTACAGCAATGATTATTCACTTGATCAGTCAGGTCAAGATCCGATCCAATCCATGGTGGGAACTGTTGAGGGTCTCTCAGATCAGAGGGGTTTCTAATGCTCCATCTCTCCTTCACATTAATTATAAGGAACTAGAACTGTTTCTTCATGACAAACTTTCTGAAAACATAGAAATCAAAGGCTTCCTGTTGGAAATTATTATTATTTTATTCCCCAAGGCATTAAGGGGAACAAAATATCTAAGATTAGCTTTATTTTAATTTCTGTTTTTAGATTTCTGCTTCTTTAAAAAAACTGAGCAGTTGCTATAGGTGATATCATGTCCGTTTCAGATTATTTATTATTATCATGAGAAACTCTATTTCCTCTTTTCAATTAGGAGAGATATCTCATAATCTCTAATAGATCTAGCAGTCTTCCCATCTAATATTCCAGGTTAAGTATAGACTTTGCCTTAGCCTTGAAATCTGAGGTGTTTAGAAGGTGGAGCCTTTAAATCAAAATTGTGCAAAATTCAGGCCTGTTTCTATAATAATAACAGAGTTGGAAGGGACCTTGAAGGTCTTCTAGTCCAACCCCCTGCTTAGGCAGGAAACCCTACACTACTTCAGACAAATGGTTATCCAACATCTTCTTAAAAGCCTCCAGTGTTGGAGCATTCACAACTTCTGGAGGCAAGCTGTTCCACTGATTAATTGTTCTAACTGTCAGGAAATTTCTTCTTAGTTCTAAGTTGCTTCTCTCCTTGTTTAGTTTCCACCCATTGCTTCTTGTTCTACCTTCAGGTGCTTTGGAGAATAGTTTGACTCCCTCTTCTTTGTGGCAACCCCTGAGATATTGGAAGACTGCTATCATGTCTCCCCTGGTCCTCCTTTTCATCAGATTAGACATATCCACTTCCAGCAACCGTTCTTCATATGTTTTAGCCTCCAGTCCCCTAGTCATCTTTGTTGCTCTTCTCTGCACTCTTTCTAGAGTCTCCACATCCTTTCTACATCGTGGCGACCAAAACTGAATGCAGTATTCCAAGTGTGGTCTTACCAAGGCATTGTAAAGTGGTATTATTACTTCTAGAAGACAATGTTCCCTGAAATGTAAAAGACACAGATCTCAGATTCAATAACTCAATTTCAAAGTTTATTTTGAGTATCAGCGCTGAGTTAAGCCCTAGTTCTTCTACATAAATATCCCTTCTTGGTCATCTCAGGTTTTCTTTATTTCAGCAGTACAACATTTGGGGAGACAAATGTTGTGGTTGTTGCTGGTAAGACAGATACTTTTTATAATGGTCACAGACCAGCATTTGTCGCTGGTAAACAATTGTAAACTAGGGGGTTTGGAGAGGTCTACCTTCTTCCTGTTGTAAATTTCCTCTAACATAAAGTTCTAGTAGAGAAACCATTCTCAATTTGTGTGTTCCCCAGTTGGGTGGAATTTATTTCCCAGGATTCCTCAGGTCATCATTGAGAATGCTGGGAGTTGAAGTCTGCACATCTGGAGTGAAGTTCTAAAGAAGAGTTTCTCAACTAATGAAGGAGAGAAGCAACCTAGAACTGTTAGATTCGCGTGTAAAAGAAGGGGCGAGTCACAGGAACAATTCAGCACCTTTATTGTCTATTAGTTAGAACTAATACGGACTGCCGGCAGGCTGCAGGGAAGCCGCTTTTAAGGGCTTCCCTGAAGCTTGCTGGCCACTGACAGCCACCACTAGATTAGCCAATCAGCGGCAGTTATGCAAATCGATACTACGTCCATCCGTACATAACAAGAACTAAGGAGAAACTTCCTACCCTGTTTTCCCCAAAATAAGACATCCCCTGATAATAAGCCCAATCGGGCTTTTTAGTGCATGGCAATAAGGCCAAGCGCTTATTTCAGGGTTCAAAAAAATATAAGACAGGGTCTTATTTTGGGGGAAACACGGTAACAGTGAGGACAATTAACCAGTGGAACAGCTTGCCTCCAGAAATTATGGGTGCTCCATCACTGGAGGTTTTTAAGAAGAGATTAGACAGTCACTTATCTGAAATGGTATATAGGTTCTCCGGCTTGAGCAGTGGGGTGAACTAGAAGACCTCCAAGGTCCCTTCCAGATCTATTCTATTCTAATTCTAACCTTGGCAGCTCTACCATGTGTGGTCTTCAACTCCCAGAATTCACCAGCCAGCATGCAAGTTCAATTGCGCTGAAGCCCACTCATCCTGAAGTTGCCAAGGTTGAGAAGCACCATCCTAAACAAGGGGAGAATGGGATTTTGCTGGACTAAGGAATGTATTTGGGCTTTGGAGGAGCTGCCCAAGTAGAAATGGCTACCCAAAGAATGGTCTATGCCCGAATTTTTCACTTGGGCATACTGTCATTAAAGTTCTTCTGTGGAGCAATGGTACTCAAACCTCTAGTTCGGTTTAGATAAATCCAGGCTTATCGGTGCTTGAGAGTTTTATGGCTCTTTTAAAGACGGTGTAAAACTTCATTGCGGTGGGGGAAAGCATGGAATGTGGTGGCATTCCACAGGTGGCTCATGTCACACGCATTCTTGAAATTGGTGGGGTTAGAAACTTCCTGCCAGTTCAGTAGGAAACCTGTTGTGAGCTGGTTATGATCAGACCTTATAAGGCATGGAAAAGAGAAAAGCAAAGCTGCCCAGGAAGGAAAAATGAAACCGTTGTGTGAGCAGTTTAGAGGGGGGTTGTAAGAGTTAAGGGAAAATAATGTGCAACTTCCTAGATCAGTGTTTCCCAACCTTGGCAACTTGAAGATGTCTGGACTTCAACTCCCAGAATTCCCCAGCCAGCATTCGCTTGCTGGGAAATTCTGGGAGTTGAAGTCCAGACATCTTCAAGTTGCCAAGGTTGGGAAACACTGTCCTAGATGGCCACGCCACGGTGGTAAGACTAGCTAGGCTTGATCAGGGATGTCCAACCTTGGCAACATGTGGACTTCAACTCCCAGAAATCATCAGCCAGCTATGAAAACAGGAGTTAAGAGTGCAGCAGCAGATGGGACTAAGCTCTTGGAGACCCCAACGGACTCTACTGCCTTATCTCCTCTTAGATCTTGAGATGGGACCCTGAAGATCTGCTATCAGTAGCTCTTTGGAGTTCTCCTGCAATTCCTGCTTCGTTGGAAGTGTCATCAGAACTGGTTTCTGGGGAAGGAGCTTGCTTCAGCCTGTCTACATCTCAAATCCTTGCCAGCAAAGCTGCTTTGGAAACCTCACCTAGCTACATGTGGTCCTGCTAACCGAAGCATCAAACGGCACCCTGTGTGTTGAGTAATGACCTTGAACGGTTTCTCTGTAACTGTCAACTTGATGTGTGTAGGTTCCAAATTAGCCCCCCTCCTGGCCCTCCAATTGCTTGTGAGGAACTTGGGGGTGGGTTGGGGGGGGACAAGGAACACACATATGGTTTCATAATATCCCTTAGATTTTCAAGGACCAACTGGAATTTTGAAATGATTTGCTTTACAGTTCCCTTAAGTAACATTATCTTGTTAAAGACATTAACCCTGGCCTCTTTACTGTTATATATTTGCTTTGTTTCCATCCAAGGAACAACCTGTAGGAGAGACACTCAACAGGAAGAGAGAGGTCAAAGGTCGTGAAAACATTGATTTTCAAGATGGCTGAACAGCTGTCTTGGGAGCCCAGTGCAATTATGAAAAACAGACATCCCTCTTTAACCTTCCTTTTTTAAATTAAAAACAAAAAAACACAATGGCCCTTGCGTGCACTTTAACAGCTAATAACTCTATGGTTATAAATATTAAGTGACTGTTCCAATAATCCATTTGCATGCAACCAAATTGTTTTAACGGTCATCAAATAAAAGGGCTAAAGTGTCAGAAAGGAAAAGGTCAAAGAATAACTGCTAATAATGCGATAGTTATAATTTCTTTTCTTTTAAACAAAACGGGTAAAAATTTTGTTCCAAGAACACAGCAGTAGTAGCCTTGATTTTTTTCCCCATGTAGAAACAATAGCTTTCCCCAGAGTTTTTGCAATCCCATTAACTAGAACATGAAAGTGGATGGAGAATTGGGTGAATGTAATCCAGATTTACCTAATCTGGACACCTTGCAACAGGTTTACAAAACGTTAAAGGCAATGTTTTTTAGGAATAGCTTGATTCAGAGATTGTTCTAAACCATATTGTAATTTTTTTGACCTTCACCAAACCTCTATATCAGAGGTAGTATTCAGCAGGTTCTGACCAGTTCTGGAGAACCGGTAGCGGAAATTTTGAGTAGTTCGGAGAATCGGTAAATACCACCTCTGACTGGCCCCCTCCCCCATCTATTCTCTGCCTCCCGAGTCCCAGCTGATCAAGAGGAAATGGAGATTTTACAGTATCCTTCCCCTGCCACGCCCATCAAGCCACGCCCACCAAGCCAAGCCACGCCATGCCCACCAAGCCACACCCACAGAACCGGCAGTAAAAAAATTTGAATCCCACCACTGCTATATATCTTTAGATCCTTACAAATGTCCCTTGTTTCCACCATGTCTTGTACACTTGTAGGAGAAGGAGAAGGCATCAAGAGAGGAATGAGCCTGGAGTCATTGCATTCCCACAAACGGTCTATGCTTAAACCCTCTTGAATTCTGTTAACTCTTATTTATTGCCAATTTGGTGCTAACTGTTAGCTGACTAGATTCTTGTGTATAGGCAGGAGCAATAAATGGAACCTGATATCACTTTCGCCTATATGATAATTTGTTATTTAGGCTTATCAACTGAAGTTGATGAAAAGCTGGTCTCACCTTAGACTTTCATAGCCATCTAGCATCAGTATTGGATTTAGGAAACCCCAGGCATTCCATTTTATTCCTTAAAAGAGAGTGACAGCTCATCCCTTCCATTATTGTTGAAAACATTGAGATTAAGTAACCATCATTTAATATATCTAACCCCAACAGCTTTCATCAATAATGAAAGAAAACTATTAGGATCAGATATATTAATTGATGCTTGCTTAACTTTGGTTAGTTGAATGCAGCACACTAAGTCATAATCCAAAGCTTAACCAACCAGAAAACCATCGTGGTTGAGTTCATACAATAAGCAATTTATTTATTTATTTATTTGTATTTATTTGTTTACATTTCTATGCCGCCCAACTCCCGAAGGACTCTGGGCGGCTAATACCAACGCCATACTAACTGTATTGTATGTATTAAACCCATGTATTAAGGGGCTGCCACAAAGAAGAGGGGGTCAGCCTAGTCGCCCAAACACCTGAAGGCAAGAAAAGAAGCAATGGATGGAAACTAATCAAGGAGAGAAGCAACCTAGAACTAAGGAGAAATTTCCTGACAGTTAGAACAATTAATCAGCAGAACAGCTTGCCTCCAGAAGTTGTGAATGCTCCAACACTGGAAGTTTTTAAGAAGAGATTGGACTGAAATGGTATAGGGCCCCTTGCTTGAGCAGGATGTTGGACTAGAAGACCTCCAAGGTCCCTTCCAACTCTGTCATTCTGTTACTGCGGTTTAGTACAAATATGATGTAGATCTTAGTTAGTGAAGAGGAACAGTAATAGAAGACTATTTCCATCCTGTCTTTCTTTCGAATCACTGGGGGGAAAATTGGCTCCTATGGATGTTGGACCTGATAAGCCCTTTGGTCTGAAACAGACCTCCCCAAGCATGGACGAGGGACAACTTTGTGTTCAGTTCAGTTCCTTATCCAGAACATACTTTAAAAAATTGAAAAAAAGCCTGCAGATTTGGAAAACTCGAAGACATTGTGTTCCAGCTTTTCCTGTGAACCTTTAGCTCTGACTTGAAAGAGAAGTGACCTCAGTTATGAGCAATTCACTAATTATTCACAAGTGAATGTTTTTCTCTACATTCACACAGAAGAAACCAGCTATTTCTGAATAGGCTGATGAGCAGCCAAAATGGCATACATACATGCAGTGTTTGATTTCCTAACTCCGGTGCGAACATGATCCAGGGTAATAACTAAGAAGTAAAATCTGGAAAGGATTTTGAATTCTCACAACCAAGTAATGAACCAGATGCAGGAACAGCCGGTTTCTGAACTTAATAAATTACTGCCAGTAGCGTTTGCTGAGCTCAAATTAACATCTGGATGAGTTGTCTTAACCTAAAATATTTTGCTAATAAAATTTTCTTGTTCTTGATGCACATTTTAGTACCAGAAAATTCGCTTTATTTCTTGCTCTGTAGAGTCTATTTATCATGGAATCATGGAAAGTTCTGTGCGGAGATTAACTTAATTCCAGGGGAGCTGACTTTTGCATGGCTGATTGGGGAATTCTGGGAATTGAAGTCCATATACCGGTAACTTAACATTGGCAAGGTTGAGAAATACCGGATGAGACTGTCTGGTTCTATATTATGGATGCACTAAGACCATCCAATTTGCTTTGAAGTTTTAACGAGCGTCCTAAAAGAAACTCTAGGGAAAGTCCAGCTGATTTCAGCTCAGATATGGAACATGATTTATTATAATAAAGTTATGGGCGTAGCATTTTTGTTTTACAGCAGAGTATAACTGGTGGATCCAACAAAGTAGAGGTTTACAAAGGAATAAAATAAAGAGCAAGAGAGGTCAATCTGGAGTCCCAAATTCAGACATGGCCCTTGGAATTCCCCAACATTTTATGGTAGATGAAAGCCATAGTTCATACCCTAAAATGGAGACATCATATTTAGAAAACAAAGTCTCCCAAGTTAGATCCTGTCAAAAACACCTCTTCTGCCTTCACCCTCAAGTCTGATGTGACCCTACTTACTTTGATCCTCCATTATGATAACCGTAGCCCTTGGAAATTGGAAGATTGCCTGCCTCTGCTTTAGAGGTTTAAGAAATGATGCCAGTGTAGGAGAAGAGCAGGCAGGGCTGGGGGTGATGGTGGAGTTAAATACGTCATCAGCTTAGAACTGTTGCGTTCCTACAAGCACTCCCAAGTCCAACCTTTCCTCAGTTCCGATGACCCTTATCTGGTGCCAACTTTAGTGTTGAACTTTAGTTGACTAGTCCCAAATGTGCTTTTTCAGGAGGCAACTGTATATTCTTGTTTTTTCTTTTGAAGTTGTTTTGCTTCTCATTCAAGAAGCTTCTTCAGCTCTGACAGAACAGTGGGGAATGGAAGGAGTTATATTCCTTGCAGACAGCTGGTAAACTGCATCCTTTTGGCAGGTCACTGAAGCACTTGGAGGTTTATCTGTTGTCTTCAGAGTCACCTGAGTAGTGCTTCTGGTTCCTGTAGTCTGCATTTTTCCCCTCTGGAAATCCATGAGGAATCCATATTCATATTCTTGCGTATAAGCTTGAATAAAACTTCTATGCTGCAATCTAACCAGTGGTCCTGATTCTTTGTGCTTGACGGTCAGATCCCAAGAACCAAGAACGACACATGGAGTTATTTCTAAATAGTATTCTTTATTGTCCTTCACCTATGGACAGAATCTTGCCAGACTAAAGCAACAATTTGGATCGCTACAAAGATACTTTAGGAATTGCTAGAGAGGAGCCATTTCAATTATCTTTCTTCCAACCAAACTATCTAAGCTTCACTGCCTCTTTGCCCTCTGAAGTACAGTTTCTCCTTCCTGGGAATCCAGGCTACATTCCACCACAGTATCTCTACGGCAGAGTCTCCAAACACGAAAACACTACCAATAGTTTACCTTTTTACCAACAACTATGTTAGTGGATTGCCTTACCTTGCAAAAAGACTCACAAACCTCCAAAACCAAAATGAGAGGTTGCATCCTTAAAATAAATAAAGAACAGAGGGAAGTACGCGTGACGGATGGTCTCAAAACCAGCTTCTAATTCCAAAGATAGAATTGCAGAAGCTTGCGTATCTCTTTAGGATGCTTCCCTTTTGGAGCAGGTCGAAAGTATCCATGGTGATGGATTGATCAATGGTATTTAAATAAGAACTTTCTCTGTTTCTCTTCTTTCTGGTTGCCCCTAATTCAAACATTGCTCTGGAGAAGGAAAGGCTCCCTAAAAGGGGTTACATCTGTAAAAAGAAGATGCAAAATGAAACACGTTGCTTTGATGTAATCAGTCAAAAACCAAATCACTCTACACAACTTTCTCGGTTGGTTTTCTTGATTATCATCATGCCGCATTTTTTTCCTGGGCTAGCAATTTCCTTGCTAACTGAGCCATTGTAAAAGAACCAGGAGGGCACCAGGTTGGAGAAAGCGTGTGTACCCTTTGACTTGACCAATTAAAAAAACCCCCACAGTTCCTTCCCATTGAAAAGTTGGTCAAAGTCAAAGGCAGTTTTGCTGAACAGGTGTCCGCTGTGTCTGAGCTTATGTTGTTGATATAACCCTTGGTCCATTTGGAAGAATGAAAAATATCACTCGGTTTTATTGTAAACAGACTTTGGTTGTGTTAAACAAAAAAGAAAAAGAAAGAAAGGTACTGGTTAGTCATACGCTCCTGCCTCTCCCGCCTCGTTGAGGAAGCCAACAAAGAGACCTTCTTGGTTTACCCTGGCTCGGGCTGTGAGTGTGTCGGGCTGTGCATGTTGCACCGATGACCTTCATGGTATTAAAAGTGGGGGGCAAAACCCGCTTCCAAGCTGGAGATTCAAGCTGTCGTGCAAACCATGCCTGCAACGTGTGGGGTCCTTCGACGCAACATGAAGTCTCGCTGTATCACTTTACAAACATGAGCTTGGAATAACATCCAGGTTTTTATCTGGTGCTCTTTGCCAACAATTTTTCTTTCTTTCTTTCTTTCTTTCTTTCTTTCTTTCTTTCTTTCTTTCTTTCTTTCTTTCTTTCTTTCTTTCTTTCTTTCTCTTTCTTTCTTTCTTTCTTTCTTTCTTTCTTTCTTTTTCTTTCCTCCTTTTCTTTCCCTTGCCCTTCCTTAACAGAATAACAGAATTGGAAAGGATCTTGGAGGTCTTCTAGTCCAAACCCCCTGCTGGAGCAGGAGACCCTATACCTCTTCTCTTCCTACTCCTTCCTTCCTTCCTTCCTTCCTTCCTTCCTTCCTTCCTTCCTTCCTTCCTTCCTTCCTTCCTTCCATCTTTTCTTTCTTTCTTTCTTTCTTTCTTTCTTTTCTTTCTTTCTTTCTTTCTTTCTTTCTTTCTTTCTTTCTTTCTTTCTTTCTTTCTTTCTTTCTTTCTTTCTTTCTTTCTTTCTTTCTTTCTTTCTTCTTTTCTCAACCTTTCTTTCTTACAATCAGTCATGAGGGAAAGGTTGATCAGGGAAAGCCAATTTTTTTTATCATCACACCTACAAATGTAAGGTGTGGGTTCCCCTTTCTCCCTCCATGTCTCCCTATCTATTTATTTATTTATTTATTTATTTATTTATTTATTTATTTATTTATTTATTTATTTATTTATTTATTTATTTATTTATTCATTCATTCATTCATTCATTCATTCATTCATTTATTATTTATTTATTTATTTATTTGGTGGTGGTGTTGGAGTAAGAGAAAGAGAAATGGTGAGTACAAGGAAGGCAGGATGACACGAAGCACCATAGAAGTGAATGAGGTCTCTCAAAGTTGGGCAGGACACGCATGGAAGATGGATGGAGGATTTGTTTTCCAATGCAGCCTAGATGTTATGTCCAAATGAAGTCAGAGACGCTGACACAAACTTGTAGTTTTATATCAATAAATTTATTTAACATTTACATTTACAACAGACAAGAGAGTCAAGAACACAGGAACATCATGAGGTAAATCGGACAGCATACAGAGCACAGGGAGAAGAAAAAGGCGGGGAAAAGGGAAACGCCTCCTCCATACCTACAGCAACCAATCATAGTGTAGATTACCTCATGCATGAGCCAGCATTTTCCAGTCAATCAACTACAACTGTGTGTTCTGGACCATTGTATACTTTAGTGTTCCAGCTACTAAATTTAATACCCTAACATGTTAGCTCTGATTGTAGTCCATGCAAAATGATAATGTGGACAACATCGAACCTTTCCATCCCCCTAAAGCATAAAAATTTGCTAAGTTGGGCAAACAGGTGGGTGAGTGATCCGTGCATATCTCCTTGGGTTCTATAGTCAACCATGTAGTCCTTTGCTCTCAAATCACAAGCAGGAGGAGAAGAGAGCCAAATTTGGAGGAACCTGCACTGGCTTAGATGTGATTTCTGGAATGACTTTTTTAAAAAAACATTTGAACCTGCCCAAAGTTGAGAGTGGCATGGAATAAATCACTGTGTGTGCAACACACATCCAACACAGAATCTGGAGACCGAAATGTTTATGCTTTATGGTTCCTGATTCAACAATATTCTTCTCTAGGTGTCTCAACCTGGTCAGCTGTAGCCTCCCTACATAAAGCAGGGATGTGTTAAAGGTTGGCTAAGGAAACAGCAATGCATAAAAACTGACATCAGCCTCCATATTTTTCCCTTAATAAAGTGCATTCACACATGGTTCATCCCATGAACCACCAGCTGGCTTTGAACACGCTATTAAGGACCTGAGATGCCAAGAAAAGGAAAGGAAAGGAAAGGAAAAATCGGTATTACCATTACTTTTTTAAGAAACCAGGAAAGCAGGTGTGATTTTCTATAAACAAACCTCAGCTTGAAAGCAAGTTGCTATAAATTGTGAGAAGGGAGGGTAGCTTGCAGATGTTCCAACCTTTCTCGCTGGGTGAGAAATTCAGCTGAAACGGATTTATTGCAGGTAGAGGCCAAAAGCTTATTTTGACTTTTCCAGATTAAAAAAAAATATTAGACAGAAAGCGAGGGGGATGATTTGAACAACGGGAAACCTTTGACATTCATTTTTCTCACTAAGGTTGAGTCCCTGTTAAGTCCAAAGAGGAGGGTGTCTCAGGGCGCTCATTGGTCTGGTGCAGAAATTGCATTGAGAATGTCATGTGGTTTGTTGACTTTGTGCTTAGCGCAAAGCACATGCTGTGAGAAGGCAGCCATTTGTAAACTGTGGATTGTTGCTTGTTTTCTGGGGGATCGTGACATCTGTGGACAGCTCCCTTGGTGCCCACTGGTCTCCATCTCCATCTCCATCTCCATCTCCATCTCCATCTCCATCTCCATCTCCATCTCCATCTCCATCTCCATCTCCACCTCCACTTCATTTTCTTTTTTTAGATGCATTTAATATAATCTGCCTGTTTGCAATGCACATAAAAAGAGGCAATGGTTTGATTGCATTGTTATGGCTGCCATTAAAAATAATTCTAAAAAAAGCCCAGTCACATCAAAAATCTTAATGGCATACTCTTCTTCTTCTTCTTCTTCTTCTTCTTCTTCTTCTTCTTCTTCTTCTTCTTCTTCTTCTTCTTCTTCTTCTTCTTCTTCTTCTTCTTCTTCTTCTTCTTCTTCTTCTTCTTCCCATTCCCATTCCCATTCCCATTCCCCTCCTCCTCCTCCTCCTTCTCCTCCTCTTCCTTCTCCTCCTCTTCCTTCTCCTTCTCCTCCTCCTTCTCCTCCTCCTTCTTCTAATCCTCCTCCTCCTCCTCCTCCTCCTCCTCCTCCTCCTCCTCCTCCTCCTCCTCCTCCTCCTCCTCCTCCTCCTCCTCCTCCTGCTTTCTCTTTCCCTCCAAGCAAGTTGCAATGCAGAAGATTTGGGTGACCACAACAAGGGTTCTAGCGAGCTACTCATCATTAAAGGCACCTCCACCCGAGACTCACTTGTTGATGAAATAATTTGCCCTCGCAGAGTTTTCATCATAAAAAATGTTTAGAAGTAATTAACGCTCATCAATCCCAGACTGATTAGTCCAATCTACCTCATTAAGGAAGAGAATCAGATATGGCAATTTAAACAGAAAAAGGCATGGCTTCAGGAGGGAAGGAGGAAGTGTTACTATATCCCAGAAAGCCAGCCAGGGAGACAACACATAGATGCACATGCCAGCAGTGACCACCCATGAAGAGCCCTGAAATGTGACACGGATGATTTTGGGGGGGAAACTCTGCAAAAAGTTTTTTTGTTGATATCTCGTTTACGCAGCATTTCCACGAGCAGCAAAGCCGGGCCTTCTCGCTTTCCAGCCTTTTCTAAGGAGGTGGATATCATTATTCTTTTTTTTTTTTAAGTTTCTTTACTGTACTTTAAAAGCAATCAGGCTTACAAGGAAAGCTAAGTTGGATTACAGAGCTGTGTAATCGGAGACGCGGAGTCTTTCTGAAGGAGATTTTCCTTGGAAGTGGGGTTATCGATTGGGTTGCAACACAATTAGAAGGGATCGGAGGGGGCCTAGAAGATAAAAAGAGAGAAGATTCTTTCTGAGAGATACCGTATTTTTCAGAGTATGAGACGCTCTGGAGTATAAGACGTACATTAGATTTTGGGGAGGAAAACAAGAAAAAAAATCTGCCTCTGCCTACCAGCATCCATCCATATTCATCTGGCTAGGCTCCTTGCAGCAAACAGCAAACAGCCTGATCAGCTTCAGCACATTATCATAGCCTGATTCAACATGTGCAGCTGATTGGAGGTTGGATCAGCCTCCCAGAATACCACCAATCAGCTGTTCCAGGCTACAGGGATCGCCCAGCCCATCGCTGCCTCCATGCGTTGCATTTTTAGCCTCCGTGCGTTGCGTTTTTGGCCTCTGTGCATTGAATTTTTCGCTGGTTCTAGGTGGCAGGGATTGGCAGCGGTGGTGGTGGGGATGCCCACCACCTGGAACCGGCTGAAAATGCGATGCACAGAGTCCAAAAACAGGGTGTACAAAGGCTGAAAATGCGACAAGCGGAGGTGACGATCAGGGCAATGTGCTGTGCCGATCGCCACAGCCTGGAACGGGTCTAAAATGGAATGTGTGGAGGCCGAAAATGTGACACATGGAGGCCGAAAATGGCCAAAGGGTGGGGGCTGGTGGGTGGGCGAGGCTTCGCAAAATTCGATGTATAAGATGCACAGACATTTCCACCCATTTTGGGGGGGGGGGTGCGTCTTATACTCCGAAAAATACGGTACATCCTGGAAAGAACAGGGCTTTCAGGTTTTAGAAAACAAGCTGCAAACAAGACCAGGAGAAGGAACAACCAGGGTGGTTTTGGAAAAGTCCAAACATGACGTTACTGTGGTAAGAATTGGGGCATGACCTTAGATTCTGAGGAATAGGTAGCCATCCACCAGGAATAATTCCATTTACTCACCAAGTCTAGGCAGGAAGGACACGTCATGTACCACCAATAAACACACACACACACACCCATCCCAGGTTTCAGGCCCAGTTGAAGATCCAAAACATGTGTTTTTAAATATGTGTGGTACAAAGCAGACAGAGTTTTCTGTGGAGCTGGTCTTTTTAGGAAAAGGCATGCTCCTTCTTGGCATTATCTATGAATACCTTTAGAGGAGGAGATGGTAGTTGTAGTAGTCTAGGGACAGATGAACTAAACCTCCCAGCAGCTCCACTCAACGTAGTTGAGAGTGATGGTACAGCTGAGAGGTACAATCCAGTCCTCTGAGTTTGTGTGGTCGTAGTAGCAGAGCTAACCAATGCTTGAGGAGCTCTGAAATGAGGTGATCAGGAATTGGGGTCTGAAGTTCCCAGAGTAAATTGGAGCAAGCCTGATCCAGGGTTTGCTGATTATGGGGAAATTGATATTGATGGACAGTAGAGATAAATAATGAAGAATTCAGGAGTAGATTTAGTATTGGACCTTGGTAGTGTGCTGGCTCTTTAGCAATCACTCCAGAATATTATCCGTTGTCACCTAACTGACCAGAAGGTTGGATTCCATGGATAATTTGATCTGTGCCATTAGCTCCTTCCTCCCCGTCATGCACTACAAGTCATCCCTTTCTTTGGAGAATGACCTCGGAAGAGAGGAAAGATTTGCCAGCAAGGTCCACTCATTGTTCTTTGATGCTATCATCATCAGAAGCATCCTCACATGGGGGGTTGTAGGAGCTTTCCAAAATCATTGAAAGCAAGCAAGGTGACACCTTGGGTTCTAGGATGAAACAAAATCCATTGACGTGTCTTTCTCTACGAATAAAGCCGGCCTGTTCATCTTCCCACCCTCGGAGAACATTGTCATTGTTGACTCTCCAAAACAACACCTACTGTCTGGTAAAATTGCTGACCAAGCAGAAGGTTTGGCCAACGGGGTTGCCTTCAAAGCCTTCTCAGTCTTAATGGTGTATGACATTTTTCCGGGCAAATACTGCTCAGCTAATCATGTTCTAATAGCTCTTCCTCTTACCCTTGAAGTGGCTCGGAGTGCGCTCAATAATATTTTAATTTCTTAGCTCTGATGAGCTTAATTCTGAACAGGTATTCAGTTTCTACACTTACAAATGGGCTCCCAGATGTTCGAGGCCAATGGCTAGAGAGAGCAGCAGTACAAATATAATATTTAATACAAAATGTCAGTTTGGGTGTTCCACTCAATTTCCTGAAGAAATCTTGACAAACCTTCTTATTTAGGCTGAAGACGCAATCAGTTCCATACCTCAGCCCTCTGCCCAGTTGCTATGTAATTCCACATAACTGAGTTCTCTAATTTCTGAATTGCAAATACGGAGCAGATGTAGGTAAAATTTGGGGGTGGAGGGGGGTGGAGAGAGGCAGAAGAAGGAGAGAGAAAAGTTTCTTTCTTGTGTTGAAACAGCCTTTTTTTGGTAGACTCAATCTACCGGAGGTTGTTTTTCCAGAGAATTATATAGAACATAGCAATTTTAAATATACAAGACAGCCTATGCGTAATCGGGCCCAGCATTAAAACTCAAAACAACAACATTGTTCCAAACTAAGTTGGAGAACAGCAAATTTGCTGTTTTTGCTTCTAAATAATTCAGATGCTGTTCTTCTTGAGTTATCAAGGAGTTTCCTACTTTATGGAGAAATTATATTCTGTCCAACAAAGCTAAAAACCCTCCATTGATTCATTTGATTACTTACTTGAACCCTATGACAACCATTCTTGACAAATGTATCTTTTCTTTTATGTACACTGAGAGCATATGCACCAAAGACAAATTCCTTGTGTGTCCAATCACACTTGGCCAATAAAGAATTCTATCTATCTATCTATAAAGAATTCTATTTTGTTTTCTCTGAAGTGTTAGACTGCACTTTCAAAGTAGGGATAAGCTTATGATTGGCTTAGGTTTGAGAGCAAATTATTGTCATATCCTGTCCCACAGATTCCCTTCTTTCTCTGACAGGGTGGAAAATGTGTGGTTTAATAGGGAAAACCTGGAGAATGGATACTTTGGGGAAATTCATATCCTAAAGGGGTTCAATCTATGAGATGGGAGGTGAACTCAACCTGTGTGGGATTTGCTGGGCTCTGATGGGAAAGATGGATCTTGAAAATCGGTGTTCCACATTCTAGTGATTCAACAAGGACATTTGTAAGATAACAGAACTTTGGTTATGTGCTGAGTGGGTTAAGTGCCCTCTTTTCTTGGTTATTTAAACATTTATGGTTATTGTTTTACTTGACTGCTATATATATTTATTTTTGGTGTTGCATTTGCATTTGGTTTTAATTGATTTTATTATTGTTCGCTACATGGAGCCAGTTGTTTGAGATGTGCAGCCATAGAAACTAGATAGAGCAGTGTTTCTCAACCTTGGCAGTTTGAAGATGTGTGGACTTCAACTCCCAGAATTCCCCAGCCAGCGTTGCTGGCTGTGGAATTCTGGGAATTGAGGTCCACACATCTTCAAACTGCCAAGGTTGAGAAACACTGAGATAGAGGATAGGATGGGATGGGATGGGATGGGATGGGAAGGGAAGGGAAGGGAAGGGAAGGGAAGGAAAGGAAAGGAAAGGAAAGGAAAGGAAAGGAAAGGAAAGGAAAGGGAAGGGAAGGGAAGGGAAGGAAAGGAAAGGAAAGGAAAGGAAAGGAAAGGAAAGGAAAAGAAAAGAAAGGAAAGGAAAGGAAAGGAAAGGAAAGGAAAGGAAAGGAAAGGAAAGGAAAGGAAAGGAAAGGAAAGGAAAGGAAAGGAAAAGAAAAGAAATTTTGGTCTGCTGAAGCAAAAGCCAGAAAGAATGGGAAAATGTTCCTTTGGCAAAATAACTCATTGATTTGGAGGTAAGGAGCTGCACAAAATCTCCATACAGTTGAATGGATGATGTATTAGCATAAACTTATGAATCTGTCCTTGTTTGGCTGGCCCAGGATAGCAGTACAGTTGAAGAAATGAAATGCCATGATCCAAGAAGTAAAAAAGGAGACCAAACCCTGCAAAAAGGAAAATACGTGTGAATGTAGAAAGGTGGGTTTTTTTTGGTGATTCTATTTTTCATTATTCAAGCAGGTTGATTAACTCAATCCTATTTTTTTTTAATGCATCTCAACTGCTGGGATGGGCGATACACTTGCTCGGCGATTTATTCTGAGTAAAAGGTCTCCCGAACGTGGATTGAACTCATGGGAGTATGATTTTTCAAATATTTGCTTTTCCTCCTGGGAAAGCCCCTCCAGTGGTGGGCACATCCTCCCACCACATGAAAGCCGGGGGTTGGGGGGGAAGTGGTCCTGGTTTGTGGCTGCCCTGATTACAAAGCCTCGGAGATCTTTAATTAATTTGGCTGGGCTTTGTGTATTTCTTTCAAAAGGAACCATCAAAATAGCATTTGAAACTCATTATCTTTTTGACAGCGATGCTCTCATAGTTGCCGTGATGTAACGTGGCCCAGTTTGATCAAAACACAGGCTGACGAAAGCCACTCCAAGCTCCCGGACTGTGTTTCCAAAGACACACACACACACACACACACACACACACACACACACACACACACACACACACACCACAACTTTGACTTTTGCTTATTTGGGAGCTGGGTGGGCCATGCACAATGCATTATGTGGAGAACACAACAACTTGCTGGGAACACCAGGCTTTTAATCCTTGCTGTTTGCAGAGGAGGTAAATACACCCATAACTTCTGAAGGGAAGCCCTTCCACCGGTTAATTGTCCTCATTGTCAAGAAATTTCTCCTTAGTTCTAGGTTGCTTCCTGATTAGTTTCCACCTATTGCTTCTTGTCCTGTCTTCAGGTGCTTTGGAAAATAGGTTGACCCCCTCTTCTTTATGGCAGCCCCTCAAATATTGGAACACTGATATTATGTCACCTCTAGTTCTTCTTTTCACTAGACTAGACATACCCAATTCCTGCAATTGTTCTTCATAGGTTTTAGCTTTCAGCCCCCACCCCCAAATCATCTTTGTCACTCTTCTCCGCACTCTTTTCAGAGTCATACCACACCAAACCTCACTTGATCGGTAGACACTGGTGTTTGGTGATATCCACCTTGCTCCAGCAGAGAAACGGTTGATTATCTACCGGAATGCATATCCTTATCCCTTTTTTCCAGAAGTTCAAAGTGGTTTTGTCCTCTGAGTTTATCCTGAAATCAAGAACCAGAGGCAATGGATGGAAACTTATGAAGGAGACATCCAACCTGGAACTAAGGAAGAATTTCCTGATAGTGAGGACAATTAACCAGTGAAAGGCCTTGCCTTCAGAAGTCTTGGGTGCTCCATCACCGAAAATTGGACAACCATTTATCTGAAATGGTATATGGCAGGGGTAGGCAAAGTTGGCTCTTCTATGACTCGTGGACTTCAACTCCCAGAATTCCTGAGCTAGCATGATTGGCTCAGAAAGTCTGGGAGTTGAAGTCCACGAGTCAAATAAGAGCCAACTTTGCCTACCCCTGGTATAGGGTCTCCTGCTTGAGCATGGACTTATTCTGTTCTGTTAACAACATCTCTATGAATTAGGTTGGGTTGAGATAATTGACCCGAAGTCACCTAGGGACTTTCTGCATCTCCAGATGGACTCAAATCTGGGTCTCCCTTTGCCTAGTTCAGGCGTCAGCAACCTGCGGCTCTGGAGCCGCATGTGGCTCTTTCATCCCTCTGCTGCGGCTCCCTGTCACTGGTCGGCACCACAATTTTGAGAGGAGCTTCTGGTTGGGAGGGGAAGCAGGGTGTGCCAGGAGGAGACTCTATGGCAAGAGGCAGGTTTTCCAGTCAGCTCCACAATTGGTAGGGCTTTTGGTTAGGACTGTTAGAGGAAAAAGGACGCCGCGCTAGGAGGAGACTATGGTGGGGGAACCGGACTTCCTGTCGGCTCCAGAATTGACCGGGGGGCTTCCGGTTAGGACCTTTGTGGCTCTTTGAATGTTTAAGGCTGCCGACCCCTGGCCTAGTTCAACCCCTTCTCTGCTCCACCACACGGGCTCACTAAAACTCTGGTTGTGACTTTTGAAAGGTCTACCAAAACTTTGCAGCTTCATAGCTCCAGGTTTTGCATGCCTGGCCAAGACAGAGCTGTAGAAGCTCCCTTGGGGGAAATGGAGGAGAGCATTGGCATTCAGAAGCAAATGAAATCCAGATTTTATGTACTTAGGAGAAGGACATCAGGCATTGGAGAGAAAAAAATAGCATCAATGTTCCTTTTCCCATGCTCCTCCCTCCTCCGCTCCTCCTAATCAAACTTTCCTTGGACAAATCCTGGGTCTGCCTTCCCACCATAGCAGGAATTCGAATTCTGGGATGTCTCCCTTCATGCCATTGAAGCAACGCGGCTGAATCAGAAGTGACATGTAGGAAGCATAATCAGTTTCAGGCCATTTGCTTTTATCCGGGCGTGTAAACACTTTGTGGAAATTGTCACTCTAATTTATCAAGGATTGGATATTTTGGTTAGTTCCACTCTGTCCCAACTTCTAAACATACTTTTCAATACCAGGCCTTTTCCGTGAGAAAGAAATCAGATGTAAAACATATTCAGCCAGCCCTTTGTGAGAAGATCCTTGTCGTACGAATGTGGGGCGGTTGTGTTTTCTTTGTTGCGATTAGGCAGGGATGTTTTTCTAACAGATCTCAGGCATGGAGAGGTTCTGGGCCTCCTGCTACTGGCAGTGGATCTGTTTCTGGGTCCTTCTGAAAGAGGAGTAAAAGAAATGCGTTTGTAAGGGCAGAACCGGAATACCTGGGATGTCTCCCTTCATGCCATTGAAGCAACGCGGCTGAATCAGAAGTGACATGTAGGAAGCATAATCAGTTTCAGGCCATTTGCTTTTATCCGGGCGTGTAAACACTTTGTGGAAATTGTCACTCTAATTTATCAAGGATTGGATATTTTGGTTAGTTCCACTCTGTCCCAACTTCTAAACATACTTTTCAATACCAGGCCTTTTCCGTGAGAAAGAAATCAGATGTAAAACATATTCAGCCAGCCCTTTGTGAGAAGATCCTTGTCGTACGAATGTGGGGCGGTTGTGTTTTCTTTGTTGCGATTAGGCAGGGATGTTTTTCTAACAGATCTCAGGCATGGAGAGGTTCTGGGCCTCCTGCTACTGGCAGTGGATCTGTTTCTGGGTCCTTCTGAAAGAGGAGTAAAAGAAATGCGTTTGTAAGGGCAGAACCGGAATACCTGTTCAGACTTAAGCTCATCAGAGCGAAGAAATTAAATATGATTGAGTGCACTCCAAGCCAGTTCAAGGCTAAGTGGAAAAGCTATTAGAACATGATTAGCAGAGTATTATTTGCCCTGAAAAATGTCACATACCATTAAGACTGAGAAGATTTTGAAGCCAACCCCATTGGCTAAACCTTCTGCCTGTTCAGCAGTTTCCCCAGACTACGTCTGTCGTGAAGGGTTCTTGGTGTTCTCTGAGCTTGGTTGTTTTCTTGCAGATGTTTCGTTATCCAAACTAGTTAACTAGTCATCAGTTACCTAGCACCATTCCCTAGTTTGGGTAATGAAACGTCTGCAAGAAAGCAACCAAGCTCAGAGAGCACCAAGGGGCCCTCATTTCAACCCTGGGCTGCAAATGTTCTCCTTCATTGGTAGCATGTGTTGTTTTGGGTAGTCAACAGTGAAAAGGTTCTCAGATGGTGGGAAGAGGAACAAGCCATCTTCATTCCTAGAGAAACAGAAGTGGACTACTTTGATTTCCATAACATCCACTGCCTCCCCATTCTGGTGGGGTCTAGGACTACTAACCATGGCCAACTGGCGGTGGGACAACTCACTATGGGACAAGAGTGACACTAATATCAAAGATATGGGGGGGAAATAGAATCATTAAAGAAAGGATGCAAAGGGAGGGACAAAATGAAATGTGAATGACAAAAAATCAAAATATCTTTAAAATTATTTGAAATAATTAAATGGAATGGTTGAATTGTCCTGTGGTGAGTGGTCCCACAGCGCGTTGGCTATGGTGGAATGGACAAGAGCCCCATTCCATTTTGGTGGAAGATGGCCCTTCAAGCCACCTGGCCTCAAGCCATGATGTAGGGCTTCAAAAGTGACCACCAGCACCTCATATGGGACCAGAAGCAAATCAACAACCAATGCAGCTCCCACAAGAGAGGTGACAGAAGGCAGGTTCTTTAAAGATCAAGATAGTTTCCTGCAGAATATTTCCATCCCATCCAGAACGCAGGTGACTGCAAAGAGAGACGGTTCCTTGGCTGTTCCTGGGAATCGTTCTGCAAACTGAAAATAGAAGCAGCCTTTAGGAGGAAGCAGTGCCGAGGGACATCATGACCCCGAGGCAGATGAAATCACTTAAATTTTTTGAAAACTGGCAGCGTCTTCTCTTTTAATTACACGGCGCAACCCTATGCTGCGGGAAGCAATTACACTGTCATTCTTTTGTCCTTCCCACACACAGCCTGCACCCACTGGCACATCAGAGAGGGAGGGAGGGAGGGAGGGAGGGAGGGAGGGAGGGAGGGAGGGAGGGAGGGAGAGAGAGAGAGAGAGAGAGAGAGAGAGAGAGAGAGAGAGAGAGAGAGAGAGAGAGAGAGAGAGAGAGAGAGAGAGAGAGTGTAAATCAAGGAGCCTTTCTGCAATCATGAATCTGGGTTTGGAAAAAGTCAGAGAAGATGAACTGGTATCCTTTGGAATGGGTTGGAAAGAAAGATGGCGAGGGAGAAAGAGGATCCGTAGGGACTAAGGCGGGGATCTCCAAACTTGGCAACTTTAAGACTTGTGGACTTCAATTCCCAGAATTCCCCAGCCAGCATGACCTGACTTGGTTCTCCTACAATGCTGTACAAGATGCTTTCAAAGAAGATAGAAGGCATGGAAATCCCTACATGATGTGGGCTGAGCCACAGAGAAGAACCTTAGGAGAGACACCTTCCAATGTTATGGACATGAATCAGCATCTCAGTGAAAGAGTGCATGGTTGGTTGGCTTGTAGAGCATCTCCTCAGGGAGCTTGGGCATTTGGAAGAATTAAATTGGATGACTCAATCCTTCGTTTCAAGACAAGATAACTCCCCATCTTTGCAACCAAAGTGAGACTAATCCCAGGTGTCTCCCAGGTTGTGGCTCAATGTTATGAAGAGTTCTTTTCTTCCCTTGTGAAGACTTTCCACAGCCCATTTCTGCAAACCTCTTAAGTGCATCATCATGAGAAATGTTACCCCTGTACAGATTTGAGTAAACAATTTCACTCAATAGGGGCAAAGGTGTGGAGGAACCACTCCGCAACCCTGGTGGAAAAGGCCTGCTAGTCTTCTAAACTGCGGTTGCCATCCCAATCCCAACTCGCCCTTGCCTTGCCTTCAAAATTAGCCCAGATGAATGGCCTCCTTTGTAGTAAAGAGGCAGGGACTACAATCACCCCCTTCTCAGTTTGCCAAGCTATCACTTACTTGGGAGTCAACAAGCTGCCCTGGTGCTACACGAGAAGGAAAGCAGCAATTTCTTAGTGGTTTCTTTGGCATATTTGAAGATCTCATGCAACCAAGACTTTGCTCCTCAGACCAAGCTAATTTCCAGCCCATTTCTCCCTCTCCCCAAAGAACCAACAAAGAGATGCAGGACCTCGGGCTTATTCCATAACCACCACAACCGACCAATCCCGAATTAATATTTCAAGAAAGAACTTTTGTTCATTTTTGTTTCCATAGTACGGAAACCTGTGGGGTTATTTTTTTTTTCTTCTTCTCTAATTTGCCCCTCCCTTAAACTTAAGCAAAGTTGGAGCCGTTCTCTGCCTGCAGCTCCATGCAAGGTGATCTCCAAGGCCAGGCCATGAAAAAGAGAAGAGGAAAAAGGAGACTCTGTGCTGGAAGTAACTAAATGAAGTGGTCTGTGCAAATTATGCAAACAAAGCAACTTTTTCCCGGAGAACTTCTTGAGTTCAAATAATTTCTGCCTGTTCTGAGCACGGAAAGGAAGGATGGAGAGCTATCAGTTCTTGAACTCTCTCACTCACTCACTCTCTCTTTCTCTCTACCAACCTCCTTTCCATGGCTTCTGAAATTTAACCTCCGATTCCCACCCTGTCTTTGAAGACTGAGGAAAGAGGGAAAATGTGTTTTTAATTAAACAGAAACTGAGGCAGGCAAAATTTATTTGTCAACGTAGTTGTTTGTTTGTTTGTTTTGAGCCTTCATGGAACATCATTTAGAAGGCTGTCCAAATGCAGGTCTCACACCAGTTGCAGTGACAAATTATACGTGGGTTGCTTCTGGGCAGTAGGGCATCTAGTTCACATGTCAAAAGTCAACTTTAATAGAAGAGAATGCTACCACCTTTGTAGGATCTTAGTTTTCATCTGATACTCTGGTCAATGGGGACACTCTAGAGCAGGGGTCTCCAAACTTGGCAACTTTAAGACTTGTGGACTTCAACTCCCAGAATTCCCCACTTAGCATGGCTGGCTGAGGAATTCTGGGAGTTGAGGTCCACAAGTTGCCAAGTTTGGAGACCCCTGCTCTAGGGCAGTGTTTCTCAACCTTGGTCACTTGAAGATGGATGGACTTCAACTCCCTGCATTCCCCAAACAGCATTGACATGAAGTGTGGACTTCGGCAAGACTTGAAGTCCCTATACCTTGAAGTGGTCAAACCTGAGAAACACCCCTCTAAGGTCGTACAACTGTAGAAATGGAAACCCATAGAGTGACACAAGCCGCTGAAATTCATTTGCTGCTCAGCACAAGAACTTCGGTGAAAATCTTCCCAAGAGAATTCCAATTCCCAAAAAGGACAATTCAGCCTCTGACTGAATGCAGCTAGCAAAGCAAAGCCCAGGACTTTCCTCAGCCTACTAGACATTGGAACAATATGTTTTGTTCCAGGTCAGACCTTGTCCCTCTAATTCAGTATTGTCTACACCAATGGGTGGTGCCTCCCCAGAACATTCTCCAACCACTGATGACCTGTTCGTTTTTAAACTGCCTGAACTTGAGTTGAGGACTTTCTGCAGTTAAAAAACAAGGCCTTTCTCCTTCCCATTTCCAACCTCTGAATTTATACATTCCTACTATAAGGATGGGTGGGTGGAATGGGACAGGCAGCAGGCCAGAGCAACTGGAGGCTTCAGCCTCATCACGCCTGGTCTGCTGCAGCCACACTGCCAAAATCCTGCAGTAAGATGGCAAGGCTGTCTGAATTTAGGCAGAAAGATAGGTGCATAAAAGTACTGGGACAGAGGCATACAGGTGTGAATATTGTGTCATACAACCTGGATCAATCTACCAGCATCCCATCTCATCTAGGAGCCGAGGTGGCGCAGCGGTTAGAGGCAGTACTGCAGGCCACTTTAGCTGACTGTGATCCGTAGGTCAGCGGTTCAAATCTCACCGGCTCAAGGTTGACTCAGCCTTCCATCCTTCCGAGGTAGGTAAAATGACCCAGATTGTTGGGGGCAATATAAATATATACATTGCTTACTGGTGTAAACCGCTTAGAGAGTGCTTGCACTGTGAGGCGGTATGTAAATCTCACAAAATAAATAAATAAATAATCCCTATGTGACATCCAGTTCTTTCTCTCCTTCCCTCATGCCCCCCCCCCCCGTGGCCAATAAAGAATAGTTCTATTCTATTCTATTCTATTCTATTCTATTCTATTCTATTCTATTCTATTCTATTCTATTCTATTCTATTCTATTCTATTCTATTCTATTCTATTCTATTCTATTCTATTCTATTCTTCTGTTCTGTTCTGTTCCGTTCCACTCCACTCCTCTCCACTCCATATTTTCTCTATTCTATTCTATTATTCCATTCCAACCCATTCCATATTTTCTTTATTCTATTCTGTTCTGTTCCGTTTCACTCCACTCTACCCCACTCCACTCCATATTTTCTCTATTCTATTCTATTCTATTCTATTCTATTCTATTCTATTCTATTCTATTCTATTCTATTCTATTCTATTCTATTCTATTCTATTCCATTCCATTCCATTCCATTCCATTCCATTCCATATTTTCTTTATTCTATTCTGTTCTGTTCCGTTCCGTTCCGTTCCGTTCTGCTCCGCTCCGCTCCATTCTCATGGTTCTGTTCCATTCCATCCCACGTGTTCCCTGCCATTCCTCTTTCTTTGGACCTCCGAAGAGGTGCTAGGATAATTGGCGTGACCATTTCATGTAAGTGGACCACTGCAGGATACAGGACTGATGATCCAAGACTTGCTGAGTGGAGACTTTGATTTATTTTTCTTTCCTGAGGTTTGTGATGGGGAGAGAGAGGAAAGGAAGGTTAGTTCTTCCCTAAGACTTATTTCATTACATCTGCAACAAGTCAGGCAAAAACATCAGAGTCGAAAGATATTTTCCCCCCTTCTCTCTTTCTCTCTCCGTTTTCGTCTGAGGCCTGCTTAGAACAAAACTTGGTTACTTGAGATAAACAAAGGCAAGAGAAGAAATTATCAAAGAGCAGGCTGGCCACAAAACTGTATGATTTGGATTTGACTTGGTAACTTGGGCAGCTTAAACCAAATTCAAACCAGATTGACCTCTGAGGGGCAAGCAAAAGCGGAGGACGTGAGAATTCGCTCTGTGAAAAACATCCCTCTAGGAGAGGCCCCATTATATAGGGTATCGTCTTCTGCTTCCCATAGTTGAACGCATCCTGGGTATTTTCATTAGTGTTCCTAGTCCTCCTTGTTCATTGCGCAACAATATTTATTTATTATTTATTGAGCAACAAAGTTGAGCCACCTAGAACAGGGATGTCAATCTCAATTTCATCAGGGTTGTGTTTGACCTCGAGGGGCCAGAATGGGTGTGGCCAGGATTGGCGTGGCCAGCTCAATGTCACTCGTGTCAGGGGCACCTGTGACGGCCCGAGTGCTCTGCCAAAGAAAACAGGCTCCTAAGCACCATTTTTGGCTGCAACGGCCTCCTGCAACCCTCTGCCAGCGGAAACGGAGCTCGGGAGGGCCGCGTGCAGCCCTCCCAAGCTCCGTTTTCGCTAGAGAGGCATCGCGGGCCAGTCCCTTGCTGTTTCCAGGACAGCCCCATGGGCCAATTCTAAGCACCCCGTGGGCTGGATGTGGCCCCTGGGCCTTGAGTTTGACACCTTTGACCTAGAACTATAGACAGAAAAGAGAGAATATATTGGCTATAAATGTAAGTAAGTTGTAGAAAGTTGTGAGATGCCACATGGTAAAACATCTGTAGTATGGAAAGAGATAACTTGGAGAAGGAGATTGATGGAAAACCAGTTTTGTGTAGCAGTGAAGGTGTTGGCCTAGAAACCAGAAGACTCTGAGTTCTAGTCCCATTTTAGGCATGAAAGCCAGCTGATTAACTTTGGGCCAATCGCCAGGAGACCGTGAATTCTAGTCCCACTTTAAGCATGAAAGACAGCTGGGTGACTTTGGGCCAATCAGATGGTGAGTTCTAGTCCCACCTCAGTCCCACACTGAGAGCATATGCACCAAAGACAAATTCCTTGTGTGTCCAATCATACTTGGCCAATAAAGAATTCTATTCTATTCTATTCTATAAGTATGAAAGCAACTGAATGACTTGGGCCAATCACCAGGAGACAGTGAATTCTAGGTCTGCCTAAGCCATGAGAGCCGGCTGGGTGACTTTGGGCTAGTCACTCTCTCTCAGCCTAACTCACTTTACAGAGTTGTTGTTGTAGTAAGGAAAATAGAGGAGGAAGGATTATTAGGTATGTTTGACACCTTAAGTTATTTATCAAAATAATAAAAGTGTGATAAATATATAATAAAAATAAACAATCATCTTTACTTAGTTTTGCTGTGATCCAACAAGGTATGTTGAGCTTTACCTTCACGTAGATAAATACATGTGGGGGGAAACGTAATAACCTGTTAATAATAGAATAACAGAGTGGGAAGGGACCTTGAGGTCTTCTAGTCCAACCCCCTGCTCAGGCAGGAAACCCTGTACCATTTCAAACAAATGATTGTCCAATCTCTTCTTAAAAACTCCCAGTGATGGAGAATTCACAACTTCTGGAGGCAAGCCGTTCCACTGATTGTTCTCACTGTCTGGAAATCCTCCTTACTTCTAGGTAGCTTCTCTCCTTGATGAGTTTCCATTCATTTCTTTTTGTCCTGCCTTTGGGTGCTTTGGAGAATAGCTTGACCCCCTCTTCTTTGTGGCAACCCCTTGGAACACTGCTAATACATTTTAAATACATGCTTTGAAATGTCATCCTCTTGTCTACACAGGTAACAATGGTGTTGTTGTCCCGGATAGAATTTCTTGAAAAGAAAAATGAAAAGGAAGAAAAAAAAGGTATATTTTCCCTACATTTGCTATCTGTTCCAGGAGGAAAGTGAATGCTGACTTTTTGGTAATTGCACAGAGGCCCAATTTCTATAGGAAAATAATTTCATTCTTAGGACACAAAACTTCCTTTGTTCCCGATAATTTTCCTGCCATGCGGCACACCTATTTTGAAGGTTGCCAATGCTTCTGAATTAGAAACTCATCCTCGTACAAATTGAGATGTTTGGGTAATGGAAGATGACCCTTTATTTGTTTTGGACACTGGTGGTTAACAGGAACATTAAAAATGAATAGAATAGAAATGAATATATATATATTTAAACTCATAAATGCCGTAACACCCTACAACTCCTCAGGTCATCCTCTCTGTAGGATTTGCCTTTGATCAACTCCCAGAAAATCACCAGGTTATTTGCTAACCTGGTCTAAGGCCTGAAACTCTTACCTGAAACAAGTCACCAGAACATTTTGAGCCACCCTTAAAATTCTGGGAAAGAAGCAAAATAATTGCATGATAGAATTGATCGATCAAAATTCGGGTGCTTGCCAACTGACTTGTATTTATGATGGTTGAAGTGTACCGAGGTCATGTGATCCCCTTTGGACAAGCAAAGGCAATGTGGAAGCCAGATTCACTTAACAACTGTATAACTAATTAACAACTGCGGTGATTCACTTAATGGCTGTTGCAAGTAAGGTCGTAAAATGGGGCAAAACTCACTGAACAATTGTCTTGCTTAGCAATGAAAAATTTGGGCGCAACTGGGATAAGTCAAGAACTACCTGTAATTCCTAGGAAATGTTTATCCTCTGAGAAAGAAGCCTCGGTTTTTCTGCCTTATTCTAAAAATATTTTGTTTCTTTTTTCCTTTTTTTTCCAGAAAGCCGGAAAGAAGAAAGATGGAATTTGTGTTCAGAAGAAGCTTCTTGGATAAGAAGCAAAACGTCTTCAAAAGAAACAAACCAGGAAGTCCAGTTGCCTCTTGAAAAAAGCACCTTTGGGACAGCCACGACCTGGGTGACTGAGAATCTCCATAGACAAAGATGGAATTTATTTTCCATTTCTCTTGGGGATGTTTAAAATTTATTGTATTGGGGGGGATTGATCTGCCACTGATAATATTTTTGTCCCTCTGGAGTCTCCTTAGCTGTGAAACTTCTCAATCTGCTTCCTTTCGATGGGATTTAAAAGAAAAGCGGAGGGCAAGAGGCTGCAGATGGAGAGAGAATTAAGCACACAAAGAAAGACAATATATTTATATGCTTTCCCTTGCTTACGTGTCACTAGACGTGTGCAACAATACCCATCTCTAGCCCATGAGAATTTCACCAAAATCCTCTTCTCCTTTGAAATAAATTCGGCAAGCAAATTATTTTAATTAAACCAGAACCGGTGGGGTAGAAAAAAAACAAAAATTGCTCTCAGTTGCACTAGATAATTCTCGAGTCTGGAAGGTGGGGAGGTAGCTGTTCTACCTGGGGTGTCTGGAGTTGGAATAGTCCGAAATATTCATCCCATGGTAGCTGGCAGATGTGAGGCTTCTGCCATCCTTCTGGATGTCTTTGGTTTTAATTAACTATTTTCCATTGCAAGCCAAGCAAGAGAATATACACTGACCTGCCTCAAAGCTCCCTTTCTTGTTTATTTTCTCTTCAATTTATTTCTAAGCCAGATAGTCCACATTTCATGATTACAGCAACTCCAAAAATGGGGGGGTTTACAAGTCACTTCGACATGCTTTGCAAGTCAATCATTTTAGAGTGAAACTTTTAGAAGCTGAGAAACTCTTAATTGAATGGCTTTTAGAAACGCTTAATCGTACACCGCCTGGACATTTTAACTGTACACCATCCAGAATCGCTCTGCGAATGAGGCGGGCTGTCTCTAAATTTGATCTAGAAATAAATAAATTAAATGAAGTTCAGAAAGCTGAAATCCCCAACTCAAGATGGGGATATTAGTAACACCTGGGATCTCCTCCCTCATATTCCCTGTCCAATTCTCCTTTCCATCAACTTCAGAAACCCCAATCTCTGGAGAAGCAATAAAGGAGACCATTTGTAGTTCAGAGTTGAAATGTGGGGTCCTTGATCCTCTCTGAACTTGGTTGTTTTCTTGCAGATGTCTCAGGACCCAACTAGATAACATTATCAGTGATGGAGCTAGCATTGATGGTGTTACCTAGTTTGGATAATGAAACGTCTGCAAGAAAAGTTGGTTATAAACCTTTGAGTTCCAAAGATGAAACCTGAAGAGTTAACATGTTTGCTTGGCTGGTTTTTTAAAAAACCATGCCAAGCCTTACAGCACTAAATAACAATGCAAGGAAGATGGGCTTACACAACCCAACAATTTTAATCTTCCTCTCGACCCAACTGGTACTTTATAGCTAAATTTAGGAACATAATGGTGGACTTCTCTGATAGCATAGCCAAAGAAATGTTCAATGCTGGCTTTAATTGTAGGATGGAATTGTTTAAGGTTTAGCATGTGGTTGCCGAGACAGAGTGTTTTAGGTAAAGAGGACTCCCCCCCCACACACATGGGGGTTTACAATTCCAGGTTTTGATTGTAAGATCCTGATGGATCCCAAGAGTTGCTCCTTTCTTTGAGGTGCAAGGCACATGTTGCAAAGCCTCCATACACTATAAAGAAGGCACTTTGTTTTAGAGTGGGTGAACAAAAATCCCATCTTCAAAAAGGGGAAAAAAGGGGAAAAACCCAGATCCAGGAAACTACTGACCAATCACCCTGGCCTCATTACCTGGGAAGATCCTGGAAAAGATAATCGAGCGACAGATATGTGAACACCTTGAAGCAAGCAAAGTTAGAACCAGAAGCCAACCCTGAGTTTGTCGAAAAGAGGCCATACCAAATCTTATTTCATTCTTTGAGAAGGGTGACTAAATGAGTGGACCAGCAAAATGCTGTTTTGGATGAGAAGCGAAACGTCTTCCAAACAAAAAACAAGGAAGTCCAGTTGCCTCCTGAAAAAGCACCTTTGGGATGCTATGGACATAGTATACTTGGATTTCAGTAAGGCATTTGACAAAGAATAATTTATCTCCCTTCTCTGGTCTCTCTCTTCTCCCTCCCCACCCCATGCACCCACCCAAAGGAAAAAGTGTAGAGGAATCCAGGCTGGAAGAAGAAAAAAATGCAGCAGTCATCTTTTAAAAAGCTGATAAAACCAGAGAGACGGGAAGAGGTGGCGAATGTATGAAGCACCTGTTGGGGGCCCTTGCTTGATCAGCCAAGTGCTGGCAGACATATGAGGAAATGGAGCTCCTCGGATGGTGTGTGGACACCGTTGTTGTCGGCCAGCGGGCGTGCAACCTTGCTTTCATCTTCAGCATCCTGAGACACCATCGTGTTTGAGGCTGGTGGTTGAGTCCTTGAAGCTGGTGGAGTAGGAAGGGAAAGAGAGATCAAGAGAATAGTATTCTTTGTAGCTCAGACTTGGCCAATAAAGAATTCTATTCTATATTCTATTCTAAACTGTGGGGTCCTTGGTGCTCTCTGAGCTTGGTTGTTTTCTTGCAGATGTTTCATGACCCAACTAGGTAATCTCATCAGCTCTGAGCTTGGTTGTTGTTGTTGTTGCAGATGGTTCATGACCCAACTAGGTAACATCATCCGTTCCATCAGTAATGATGTTATTGGTTGGGTTATGAAATGTCTGCAAGAAAACAACCAAGCTCAGAGAGCACCAAGGATCCCATAGAGAGCTATCTCCACTAATCAAGACATCCTGTTGAAGAATACATCATACTGTGCCACCAGCTGGTTCCTTCAGAACTGGAGAAGCTCCATGACAATCAACAGGACTGAATGTGGCAGAATTTTAGAGAAGCTGGGATGTCATCAAAGCCCATCAACAGAAGTTCATTATTTTCAATAATGATGTATGTCTAGTTTAATGAAAAGAAGGACTAGGGGAGACATGATAGCAGTCTTCCAATATCTCAGCGGTTGCCACAAAGAAGAGGGGGGTCAAGCTATTTTCCAAAGCACCTGAGGGCAGGACAGGAAACAATGGGTGGAAACTAATCAAGGAGAGAAGCAACCTAGAACTAAGGAGAAATTTCCTGACAGATAGAACAATTAATCCGTGGAACAGCTTGCCTCCAGAAGTTGTGAATGCTTCAACACTGGAAGTTTTTAAGAAGAGATTGGACAAAACATTTGTCTGAAATGGTATAGGCTTTCCTGCCTTAAGCAGGGGGTTGGACTAGAAGACCTCCAAGGTCCCTTCCAACTCATTCTATTCTATTCTATTCTATTCTATTCTATTCTATTCTATTCTATTCTATTCTATTCTATTCTATTCTATTCTATTCTATTCTATATGTCTATGTCGATGTCTATGTCTATGTCTATGTCTATTCTTATTCCCATTCCTATTCCCATTCCCATTCCCATTCCCATTCCCATTCCCATTCCCAGTTCTATTCTATTCTATTCTATTCTATTCTATTCTATTCTATTCTATTCTATTCTATTCTATTCTATTCTATTCTATTCTATTCTATTATCAGCCACAAGGGTAGAATGACAAATGGTGTATAGGGTTGTGTATGTCATCATAAGATAAGCAAAGTTGAGGCTGTCAGAATAATCTTTGGATGAGACACCAGTAGGAAATCTCTGGTCTGGGACCAAAACTGGGAAGGTGGAAAAACATCCCCCCAAAGTTTTCTGAGACACAAACACACATGTACATACATGAAAAGCACCCTGTCCCTCAAGACATTGCAAGTGAGCTGGTTGGAGAGAAATGACTAATTTGGCACACAGGGAAAAAAAAACACCATGAGGGCATTTACTAAATGCCCAACCAACCAGATCAACCAGAACTGAGTGGTGACAGTAGGCTAAGTGGGCTCATTTTTCTGGCAGGGAGGTCAGAAATGACTGCCAAATGTTTTTTCTCTGTTTCAAGATAACATTTGTATATATCTACTGGGCCTTCTTGCCAGTAGATATGACCAAGAAAACGAATTGGGTTAAGGGAGTTCAGGTTTTATATTATTTGACTGACTGATTTATGTCCCATTTTTCATACAGGAACTACAGGTGGCCTTTGTAAGGCTTCTTCCTTCTCTATTTTTTTCCCCCACCAGAAAAAATGGGATGGGGACAGAGGTGGGATTCAGCAGGTTCTGACCAGTTCTGGAGAACCGGTAGCGGAAATTTTGAGTAATTCGGAGAACCGGTAAATGCCACCTCTGGCTGGCCCCCATCTATTCTCTGCCTCCGGGAATCCCAACTGATCGGAAGGAAATGGGGATTTTGCAGTATCCTTCCCCTGCCACGCCCACCAAGCCATGCCCACAGAACCGATATTAAAAAAAGTTGAATCCCACCACTGGATGGGGAGATTCCTACTCTCTTTTAGAAAGAAAAGAAATCTTCAAGGGAATATCAGAATTACAGAGCTGGAAGGGACCTTGGAGGTCTTCTAGTCCAACCCCCTACTCAAGCAGGAAAGCCTATACCATTTCGGACAAACGGTTGTCCAATCTCTTCTTAAAAACCTCCTGTGATGGAGCACCCACAACTTCTGAAGGCAAACCGTTCCACTGAACATTTGTTCTCACGGTCAGGAAATTTCTCCTTAGTTCCAGGTTGCTTCTCTCCTTGAGCAGTTTCCATCTTCTTGTCCTGCCTTCTGGTGCTTTGGAGAATAGCTTGACCCCCTCTTCTTTGTGGCAGCCCCTCAAATACTGGAAGACTGCTATCATGTGCCCCCTAGTCCTTCTTTTCACCAGACTAGACTAGGATACAGCATGAAAACTACATTCAAGTTTGATTAAATTTAGAAGAAGAAGAAGAAGAAGAAGAAGAAGAAGAAGAAGAAGAAGAAGAAGAAGAAGAAGAAGAAGAAGAAGAAGAAGAAGAAGAAGAAGAAGAAGAAGAAGAAGAAGAAGAAGAAGAAGAAGAAGAAGAAGAAGAAGAAGAAGAAGAAGAAGAAGAAGAAGAAGAAGAAGAAGAAGAAGAAGAAGAAGAAGAAGAAGAAGAAGAAGAAGAAGAAGAAGAAGAAGAAGAAGAAGAAGAAGAAGAAGAAGAAGAAGAAGAAGAAGAAGAGGGAATCCCAGACGGGTTTCACAGCCCCTCCGAAAATAATTGGGATTTAAAGAGTGCAGCCCCAGAAACGAGAACCCCGGATTTAAACTGGAAGAGAACAGAGGGTTGTGCACCAATTTGAAAAAGAGGCACCTGAAGCTGTTGGGACCCTTTGATTGTCCTTCGAAAATTCTTAGGGCATTTCCTAAGGGATCTTATTCTGCAGGATTTGAGGACGCCCTGAGGGGCTTTCACTACCCTCATCTGCATCAGCGACCCTCCAGCCTCCCATTCACAAGTTGGTGCCCCGGGTTTTATTTCCTAAAACTTCTCTTTAGCAAGCTCCAATTTGATCAATATTTCCATGTCTTTTTTTCCTTCCTTCCTTCCTTCCTCTTCCCTCCCCTCTTCCCTCCCCTTTCCCCTTTTCCTTCCTTCCTTCCTTCTTTTCTTTTTTCTTTCTTTCTTTCTCTTTCTCTCTCTCTTTCTTTCCCCTTTCTTTCTTTCTTTCTTTCTTTCTTTCTTTCTTTCTTTCTTTCTTTCTTTCTTTCTTCTTCCTTCCTTCCTCTCCCCTCTCCCCTCTTCCCTCTCCCCTCCCCTTTTCTTTCTTTCCTTCTTTCTTTCTTTTCTTTCTTTTTCTTTCTTTTTCTTTCACTCTTTCTCTCTCTTTTTCTTTCCCTTCCTTTTCTTTCCTTCCTTCCTTCCTTCCTTTCCCTTTCTCGGAGGTTCGGGTGGGGTCTTTGAGGCAACCGCCGTTCTCGCCCTTCGAAACTGATTAGTCTGGAAATACACAGTTTAGACGAACCCAGCAGCAACAGAAATCAGGACATTTCGTGGTCTGTTTGTAATCTCATCCCCCTTTTCATTAACATAAACACGACTTTAACCCAAATATACAGGGCCACCTACCAAGTTCGTCAGGGGAACGAAGGGAGAGGAAGCCCCGTCCCGGGCCTGGCGTGCTGATCGCCGGGGGAGTGGGGGAACGACGAGTGTGTGTGTGTGTGTGTGTGTGTGTGTGTGTGTGTGTGTGTGTGTGTGTGTGAGAGAGAGAGAGAGAGAGAGAGAGAGAGAGAGAGAGAGAGAGAGAGAGAGAGAGAGAGAGAGAGAGAGAGAGAGAGAGAGAGAGAGAGAGATGGTAGGGAAACAGGGATAAGATGGAGGGGGACAGGAGGGGTGGCTGACCAGAAAGAGCCGGCGTTACACTGGCAAGGAGAGAAGGGGGCTGGGCAAGGAGGGGGCTTGTCTCTCGACTTTGGACCCCCAATTGAGAGCCAAGATTTGCCACCTTCCCAAGCAGCCCGGCACCCCCGGAGACGCGGCATGTGGACCCGGCAGGCGGTGACGAACCGCCCTGGGCCCCTTTCTGGAGGTGCCCCTTGAGACGAAGGACAGACCGGCCGCCGAGCGCTCAGGGGTAGCAGCCGACCGACCGAGGCTGATTTGCACTCTCGGAACGCCCAGGCGACGCCCGGCCGTGCGACGTGGAAGGCCCTGGGGAAAGGCTTCCCCTGCGCTCTCAGACCTAAGGCCTCGGTGTTTTAGAGGGGAGAAGCTAAGAAGTGGCTTTGCGTGGCGTCTCTTTAGAAATTCAACGCGGGGTGGCTGCTTAATGAGAAAAAGACAATTTTGCCTTCACTCGTGAGAAAAAGACACCTCAGCTCCGTGGGGCAGCGAAGGCGCCCGTCTACGAAAGGCAGCATCTTAGTTGACTTGCAATCCAGGCTGGGGGGCCCAAGGTGGCCAGACCTGGCTCTCTGCCACCAAATATGCCATTGGCGATATCCACAGATAGACTCTGTCTGGATAGGGAGGTTCTAGCAGGCCAGGAGCCACTGGAGAGCCCTCTCCGTCCGTTGGTTTTGGCCAAAGAGCCTCGTCTCGTTTTTTTTAAAGGCTTCCAGGGCCGATCCCGCCTGGCGACCAGACCCCCGTGGGGCAATAACTACTCAGTGTCCATTCTCTGTGCGTTGGGACACAGGGGCGTGCGGTGTGCGGGTATGCGCGCGCCCGCACACAGATTGATTGATTGATTAGTTGATTGATTGGTTGTGAAATTTATTTATTTATTTATGAAATATATTTATTTATTACATTTCTATGCCTGTCATCTGGCTGTCAAACGGCTGTGGGCGGCTTAGGACAGGATAAAGCAATCTTTAGAAAAGTTTAAAACAGTAAAATGATAAAGGTGGCTGGAATCCTTAGGGCCGGTAAGTGAATTCGGCTCACAGTCAGGATGTTCTAGGCAGGTGGCTTCAACCTCTGCACCCCCTCCTAAGGGTCTCCTCCTCCCCCCCCCCCCCAGAAAATCCCGATTCATAATCCACGGCTTTGCGTCCACTCTTACTTCCCTTGCCTGTAAAGAGTCGGGGTGAGGCGAAAGACGCGACCCTCTGAATTGGGGCCCAACGGGCGAAGCGCAGGAGTTTCCCTTCGATTTCCCTCTCCCCAGGGGGTGAGGGGCGCGATCTTTCCTCCCTTCCCTCTCCCCCCTGCCCAAGCCTCCTGGAGTCGTTACCCACCCACCCCCACTCAGTTGTGAATCTTCTGCTGAGAGCGGGCAGCCTTACAAGAGCGACTTCGCCTTGTGCGCAAAAGGTGTTATCTTTTATTTCGGGGCGAAACCGTTTCTTCTGCAGGCGCCCTCACAAGATGTCGGGGAGTCGCCAATTCCTGGTGGTTTTCCCCTCTGGCCCTTCTCGTTCCCACTTGTCATCCAGAGGACCCGGGTTCAAACCTTGGTATTTTGGTGGGAGGAGGCAGCGAAGTCCTCCTCCCCCCTTACAGGAAATCGTGGGACTCCAGGTTCCATCAACGTTAGCAAGCACGATGGGGACTTGGATCCATCCCTTGGAGGAATGAGTGGTTCTCCGCTGCTGGGAACGGTTATAAATTCCGTTAAAACACCCATATTTTAAGAGAAAGACGGAGTACCTACAGCAGGACTGGAAGAGAAATTCAAAATTCAGTGAACCTCAAACTAGTTGGGGTCGCTCCGCGATTGGGAGTCTGGTGGTAGCTCCTTTTCAGCTGAACACACTGGTTTCAACCTTCTAATACATTTCGTATCTGCCGAAGAGAGCTGTAACTCACAAAAGCTTGCGCCTTTTGATAAAAGATATTCGTCTGGAAAGGGTCAGCCAAGCTTTTTACGAGTTTGGGCTAGCTAACAGGGCACTCCTGCCACACCGCCTTCCCCGTCGCATCTTCCAGCACCCCAGAAAACAAAGTTCACACAACCCCGGGTGGATGAGTTCGTTCCAACCTCAACTGGAGTGTTTTGTGACCGGTGCGTTGAGCTGCTTAGCTGCCTGGGCTTTGACCCAGAAAATAGGTTAACTCGGGAACTAAACCAGGGACGTCCAAACTTAGCAACTTGAAGGCTGGTGGCCTTCAACTCCCAGAATTCCCCAGCCAGCACCATTCCCCATCTTTTTAGACAGGCCAATTCACAGACCGCAGCAGCAGCAGCAGCAGAAGCCACGGGAGCCTCAAACTCCCCTTCCTAAACTCTGCGAGAGACCCCAGAAAAAAACTTGCTTTTGGAGGAAAACGCCATCCCCAAGCCCTCAAGCCTTGCGCGCTAATCTCTAACCCCCGGGGAACAGTTCCTAACGGCGGTGGCTTCTTCTCCGAGTTAAAGAGAACTCGCTCGCGGTTTCCTGGCGGGCGACGACCCCCACCTCCTTAGCACTATCTCCAGGGATAAAATTCAGGTTTGGGGTTTGCTTGTTCGCTTTCAGAGAGTGAATCGGGGGACGAAGTCAGCCCTGCGCTGCCAAACTCCCGAGTGCCCATCCGTTCCTGCGCAAACGGAGGAGGAAAAATAACCATTTGCGCGCACCCACACACCCCAGTGAGTTTGGGATCTCTGTCCCTGCTGACCCTCGCTCGATCCCTGCTCCCTCGTGATCCCACTCCCTCGCCTCGCGCCGCGCAGCACCCGCTGGTGTCCGGACTGGCGCGTGGGTTTCTTTTGTGATTCTCTTCCCACTCTTGGCGGCCGCCGATCGGACACGTGTTCTCCTCCGCGGACCCCACGAAGCACCCAAAGCGGGCGACAGAGGTTGGCATTGGATTGAAGACTGCCTTCCACACCACAAAATTCCTCCCCCCCCTTCTGTTGTTAGAGGGAGAGAAGGAGAAAGCAAGGGTCTTGGATGAAACGCCCCGGCGTGATTTTGGTTTTGGTTTTGGAAAAGCAATTCTCACCCATCCACCCACCATCTTTGGATGGCTGGGCACGATTCTCAACTTGAGACCCGAGAATGTGCGCGGGTTACAGGATGCGACGCTTTAGCTGCGCCCTGGAAGCAGCGAAATGCTTTTTCCGCCTCTGTCAGCGATCGATTTCGCTTTCACACGTGCGCGGCGCTGTCCAAAGCGTGCCCACCCGTGGCTTATAGGCCGGCTGGCTCTATTGAATTCAGGGTTGAAACTCAAAGCCGGCTCCACCCTCCGAAGGGATCCTTCCAAACACCATTTCGATCTTGGCGGCGTGGATGAATAGATCCAGTCTGGGATCAAACCTACCGAACAATTAATTCTCACGCGTGAGAGCCAAAGTTGGCCTATCACTCATATAGCCAGGGTTATTAGTTAACCACGGTTTGTTAAAAGAAGCCTAAGCGATAACCGCAGCAGGTTCTTATCGCCTGCTAAGCCAAAAGAAATCTAAACCAGCAAAGATATCTGAAGTAGATCAGCGAGTGACTCCGAATTAAAGAATAAGGGTTCCTGATTAATGAGGAGTTCATTCGAATTAACGATTCTGGATTAATGCAAGAGGACTAGTCCGGTTTATGACGGCAGATGGACTCCGGGCTGCTGATCCCAGGTGATTGACGGATCTGAATTTTAATAATGCAGCCTTCAATGTAAATTCCCATTGATTTAGCTGGGGCCAGTTCTCAATTCAGCATTTACACAAACACATACACACTTTTGTAGGGAACAATTTTCAGGGGAAAGAGTTACTTCTGAATAGCCAAATAGAGAGGTGAAGCCGTTTATAAATGATACATAAACCCAAACGGACCTCTTCTGAATCCAGTTATTCATTTTTAGAGATCTAAAATTAACTGCCCATTATTTTGAATCAATTTTTTCACTTTGAGGCTCCAGGAGAAGGCTCCGGACTTCGGGGCAGCTGGGTGATCGAAATCTCTCGAGGGATTCCTGTCTCTTTCCAGAAGAGGGGATTTCCCACGCGCGATTTCCTCCTGAGAGGGCGGGGGTCCTTCTTTCTTTGGACCCCCGCCCAGAAAGCAGGAAGCTCAAAAGGGGGGGGGGGATTGGAGAGTCGAAGCGCTCCGTCCCTTCATTAAAGACGACCGAAAGGTTTAAAGACCTTCCCCAACCTGTCGCCTGACAGGTCTTCATCAACTGCAAAGCCAGGCCAGGGGTGGCTGGGGAGAATGGGCTTTGTAGTGGAACGCATTTGGCTAACTGCTGGATTGTAAATAGAAGATCCGCCGAGTTCCCGGGGCAAGGCGTATTTGAGAGAGCGAAGCCGGCTGTGATATGGGAAGGGGACCTGATCATGTTGCAGCAGAGACGCGGCTGAAGCCCCTTCCCAAGTGACAAAGTTGGTGGTGTAGCGAGAGCTGCGTTCTCACAACACACTGAATCCCAACCTCGTCCTTTCCCCTTCAGACTCTGGCGCTGTGGGAACTCCGTTGTGAAGACTAGGGGCTAGGCTAAGTTTTCCCGCCTCACGTCCAGGCACAAAGCTGAATTAATGCAAGTAAACCAGGATGTAGTTCCTCGTGAAAAAGCACCGTGTGAACGGAGCTACTGCTAAACTTGATGGGCCAGTGGGCTAAGGCTGCTGCCTTGCCTTTAAACACTCTAAAGACGCTTTCCTTCACGCCTTCCCGGGTTCTCCAGAGATTTCCCGGAGTTTTCCTTGTGCGTCTAATCACTCTTGGCCAAGCGAAGCATTCAATCCAATTCGAAGAGGGTTTAGCATTCTGGATCTGAACTTGGCTAACGGAGGCAAACGGGGCCAGGAGCAAACGAAGAAGTATCCTGGTTTGAGCAAGCAAGTGATAACAAAGACGGAGACAAATTCCTTTGAGCGCCCAAATCACACTTGGCCAATAGAAGAATATTCTATTTTACTCTAGTAGTCTAATGTAAAGGAGGGAAAGGGGCTTAGAATCTCAGCCAGGAAAAAACAGGACGGATCATTTTATCTTCGTCTTTATGTCCCGGTGCCAGTTTTCAATCTATTTGTCTCTCTTCTTCCCCCCTTTGCCTGCTCCCCCTCCCTCCCCCTCTCCGACCCCCCCCCCGCCTTTCAAAAGAAGGTAAACAGGGGCGGAATGCTGCCATTAGCTTGAAAACCGGAGAAAGTCACCTCCGCCTTCAGAAAACTCCCAGCCCTTAATATAATTGCAGTTTCTAAAACTGGAGATGGGTCAATATTTTGCTGCTGAAAAGCCGCCTTCTCCAGCCCAGAGCCTTAGAGGAGGGAGAGGGCGGGGGGAGGGGGGAATGTAGCTGGGCTTACTTTCCTGGGACACACTGTCACTGCCCTCCGTTAAAGAGCACAACATTTAGGTCTATGTTGGGGGGGAAACATGAATATCAAAGGAACAAATTATCTAAGTCTATCGCCAATTTTTGGTTTCAATCATTCTTTCGATCCCATTCTCATTTCCTTCCTTCCTTCTTTCCTTCCTTCATCCCTCGCTCCCTCCGTTCTTCCTCCCTCTCCCGTCTCCCCTCTGTTCTTCCTTCCTTCCTCCCTCCCTTCCCTCCTCCCTCCCTCCGTTTTTCCTTCCTCCTTCCCTCCCTCCCTCCCTTTCTTTCGTCAAAAGAAAAGCAAAACACACACACAGCCCTATACACACACATACAAACATACAAACACGCTTTAAGATTAGCACTGCCCCCTCCCCATCGCCTCCGCAACCCGGCTCGTTTTATTAACCAGAAGTTTTAAGCTTTTCTCCTTCCCCGTTTCACCAAAATGAAAAAAAGAAAGAAAAGAAAAACAATTGTGACTTTTTATAAAGATGGGAAGCGCCGCATTTTTTTCCTCCCATCCCGCTTGTTGTCCTTCTCCAAGAGAGGCCGGGGCTGCCCTTCCCCTCCCAAGAAGGAATTCTAATGCAAAACCTACACTCTGCCCCCACCCCACCCCACCCCACCCCTTCGTTCCCCACCAGGTCATCTAATCCCGTAGGCTTTGACCTATTTCGGATACTTTCAACATCGACCCGTTTATTATTCGAGGGATGCATTTCAGGATGGTTCCGCACTCTGCCTAAGCTCAAGAACTCTCTTGCCCCGGCTTGAGTTTTTCAGACGGGTAGAGGCGGGTGGCGAGGCCTCCTCGGCCATTTCGGCCACTATGAGGGGGTTGGATTTCATGATACAGTCCCCGTCCTGTATACGTTTTAAATATCCTTTTAAATATCTCCAGAAATTTCAGGAAAGAATTAAAGGGTTTTCAAAACCCTTCCCGGTATTTCCTGTTTTTAGATCGAGGATGGGTCCAATCGGAGAGGGGCAGTGGACAGTTTTACCCCAGCAGCGTCTCGGACGGCCTTCTAACCTTTAATGTTTGGCTGAGGAATCGATGGATTCGTTTTAAGGACGAGCGACGGATTCTCTCGGCTTCTTTCCCAGCTCGTCTCTCTCTCTCTTTCTCTCTCTCTCCCCCCATCCTTGGAAGCATATTTAGAGTCCTTGGATGCCTCGGGAAAGATAACACTTGGAAGGAGTGGGAGGAAGGAATCGCCTTCGATTCGACCTTGAACCACCTGCCCAGCCAGGATCTGTCTTAGACACCTGGCATTTTAGCAATTTTACCTGGCTGGACGTCTTTTTAAGAGCCCCGCAAAAGAGTTCAGAAGGCTAAAAGTTCGTTCGTTCGTTCGTTCGTTCGTTCGTTCGTTCGTTCCATCCATCCATCCATCCATCCATCCATCCATCCATTGACCATCTATCCATAATAGGCTCAGCTCCTATCTCCGCTTCTTCCCCCAAAGTTTTAAAAAGAAAAGTACAGGCGGAGACTCATTCAGGAGATAATTCGAAACGAGTTTTTTTCCCCTGCCTTGTGCAGTAATTGTTCAGCGCAAAATAAAATAAAAATACCCTAACAGCAGACGCTGGATTTCTAAAATCCACTCTTTCTACCCTTGTTTGTAACAGCTCCAAATTGTTCAAATTTATGTCTAGTCTAGGTTCATTCATTTATCTGATCTGCAACCTCCCCAATCAATTCTAAATAGAGATTTATAACCAGATTAAAAAATATCATCAAAAGATTGCAGCTTATCTCCATTTAATGTTATTGTAGAAATTCATGCGTGTTTTCCAAATGCGAGGTATATTTATTTATTTTATTTGTGAGATTTATATACCGCCTCACAGTGCAAGCACTCTCTAAGCGGTTTACACCAGTAAGCAATGTATATTTACATTGCCCCCAACAATCTGGGTCCTCATTTTACCTACCTCGGAAGGATGGAAGGCTGAGTCAACCTTGAGCTTTGAGATTTGAACCACTGACCTGCGGATCACAGTCAGTTAAAGTGGCCTGCAGTACTGCCTCTAACCGCTGTGCCACCTCGGCTCTTCGTAAAGGGGGGCGTTATATATGCCTTTAACGATTTTAAAATAATATATTGACATATGCTTATTGCATATTTTAAAAAGCCCTTTTTTAGGACAGCTATCCTGGATATTCCAATTACATGGGTTTAGGAAAAGGAAATTAGAATTGTTTTGCCAATATTCCCGAGGCTCCAAGTTCAGGAAAGTTTGAACTGAAGTCATAAAACCGAAGGTGAAGGAAAAGCAACACCAATAACAACGGTCTGTAGAGATTCTCAGTCATCCATTGGTTGTCCCAAAGGTGCTTTTTCAAGAGGCAACTGGACTTTCTTGTTGTTGTTTTTCTTTGAAGAAGTTTTGCTTCTCATCCAAGAAGCTTCTTCAGCTCTGACAGGATAGTGAGGAACGGAAGGATTTATGGAAAGAAAGAAAAAACCCAAGAAATTCCAGTTGTCTCCTGAAAAAGCACCTTTGGGATTTGAGAAGCAAATCTGCGCGTGGCTGGGAAAGGTCCAACTTTCTTTCGAGAGGCAGAAATAGAGCTGGAAAGGACACGCGGAAGTTTGATTTTTGGATTATTGTTGTTAAGTTCATTCCAACGGCCCCGTTGGGGATTACAAGGAATATAATATTTAACAAGGAATAAAGAGAGGAGACTCTCCTCTTCTCCAGGGTGCCAACACTGAATGGATGCCCTCGGCCACCCTCAGTTGCGCATTTATCTTCAAAAAGAAATTCCGCAAAAAAAAATGGTTGTCTTGGAATAACCCATAAACACCCACTGGACAACACACACACACACACACACACACACACACACACCGCACAACCTCCCTTTGCAGGAGCAGGGTTAGTTGCTACTATAAAGGAGAATACGGTAAAATGAGTTAGGGTCTATTCTGACCCAAGACCCATAGAGTCCAATTCCCACCCTAGAGATTTCTGGGGTCCCCCAACCGTCCCAGCCATGTTCCGCCGTTTGTTTCATTGCTGTTATTTCCACCCAGTGACGGCAGGGTGGCATTAGGAAGGTGTGGGAACCAGGGCGGGGGGAGGGAGAGGAACAGCTCCCCCCCCCCATTATTGAAGAAATGCAGTATTGTCCGAAAGACTCCAGAAGTTCACACTTTTAGATGGCCAATTCTGTCAGACTTGGTAGAAAGTAAACTGGATAAACTAATGGAGAAGTTTAGCTTCTTTTTCTTAATTGTTACACAGAATATTGCCCTTTCCTTTCCTTTCCTTCTTTCCTTTCCTTTCCTTTTTCCTTTCCTTTCCTTTCCTTTTTTCCTTACCTTCTTTCCTTTCCTTTCTGCCCTCTTTTCTTTCCTCCTTTCCTTGTTTTCCTTTATTTTCCTTTCCTTCTTTCCTTCCCTTTTTTCTCTTCTCCCCATTTTTCCTCCTTTCCTATATTTCCCCTTCCTTTCTCTCTCTCCCTTCTCCTTCTCCTTCTCCTTTCCTTCTGCGGCTTTGGGAACACGCCTGACGTTTTCCATTTTCCATTTCAGGTTTTTAAAACGCGGCTTTTTCTTCCGCGCTTAAGAGGCCGACAGCCCGTGCCTGGCTGGAGCTGTTTCTCTCCCCGGGAGAAACCTTAACCGGCCATTCGGGCGGCGGCAGAAAAGGCGGCTCGACTCTTTCAGCCGCCCGCCGGCGCTTCCTCGGAGGGCCTGACGCTCGGAGCTACGGAGCGCCTTTCCGCCCGCGGGGCTTACAATTGCTGCTTCGTTTGCCTGGACAGCGCCCGGCCCCTGGAACTGCATTCCCGGCCCCGACTGGAGAAATCGGGGGACCAGAGGAAGAAGCTGGAATCGGGCCTGTTGCGGGAAAGCCGATCCCCTAGTAATTCAGGGAAGCCAGTCTGAATGTGTACCCCACACGCTCACCGGGAGAGTCGGTTATCTCGTCCCGGGCCCTGAATTCATCCCCAGCTCAGCCAAGCCTCTCTCGGCCTCCTTATAAGCTCTCCCATCGAACGCAAAGGCTTTGCCTCCAGAAATGCCAAGACCATCCCAGCCGATTTGCATCCCCTCAAAAAATGCACACACACACCGCCGCCGAAAGATCTTCCTGCAGGCCGGGTGGGCAAGCCTCTTTCCGACCTGGGAAGACTCGGGAGCCAGAATGGTGGGGGAGGGACGGTCAGGATTGGCCCCGGGTTTAATGCAACCGTTGGCCCCTCCAAAGGCTTCAAGTGATCTTTGGCCCGCTGGCTGGCTGGAGCGCTGCTTGGAAAGACCTCTGGTACAAAGACCCCCCTCACGCCTCCTCCCCTTCCCCACCTCCCACCCCGGAGCCAGATTCCAATGTAAGCCCCGGGAGCTGGAAGGAGATAAAGCCGCCAGCCCACACACACACACACACACACACACACACACACACACACACACACACACACGGAGAGGGAGGGGGGAAACTGGGGGAGAGATGGGTCCAGAGAACCCGCTTGCCTTCCCCCTCTCTCCCTCCACCCTCCGCCGCTCTCGCAACCTCCCGCCCCCACTTTTTTCCCCCTGGGATGAAACAGAGGTTTGGGATTCAGCCAACAACCCAGCGAAGCATTCCGAGTCTGATAACCCCTTAATCAGGGGTAGAACTACCTGCCAGCGTGTGTATGCGGGGGAGGGAGGGGGGAGAAAGGGAGCGATGGGGGGGCGGCGTCGGGGGAGAGATTTGCTTTCGGAGGAGCGGGTTTGAGATGGGCTAAAGAATCCCCCGCCCTTCCGCCGCCTTTCCATTGATTTTTTTAACATGCCTGGCCTCTTTTCAAATTTCATATGCTGGTTTTTATGCTTCTCGTAATTTTATTGTCCAACGCCTTCTGCGAGGGAGATGGGCGGATCTTAAATAGGATAAATAAATAAGCAAATAAGTTTTTTTTAAAAAAAAACCCTCTCCTTTTTACCACCCTGTAATCCCTTAATTCGGAGTAGAAATAAGCAAGTAAATGAAATGCTCTCGAGCCGTAGGTTCTAACACACACACACACACACACACACACACACACACACACACACACACACACAACACACACACACACACACACACACACACAACACATATGGACACACTGCCAAAAGCAAAGTGAGCAACCTCGCTAACAAAACTAAACACACACACACACACACACACACACACACACACACACACACACACACACACACACACACACAGGCTTGGATCCATTCGGGACGGTTCCGAATCTATTTCGAACAAGCCATTGGATTCGGCGGAATGGGGTCGAAATTGGGATTTCCCAATCGATTGGGGGAAGGAAAAACAACCATCCATTTTTATCAATCCGGTTTTTGTCCGGTCCGAAAAGCGTGAAGAGATTGTCCAGTTTGGATGCAGGGTCGAAGACCAGTTTGAGAGAGTAGATTTTAAGTTACCCCTTGACTGATCTCATTTGGATCCCGTCCCGCGGTCATCTAGGACTCTGGTTGGTTCTTACAGGAATCCTCGAATAGGCTGGAGAAAGAAGAGTTGGGACCCCGGTTTGGCCAGAAAAGAGAAGATCTTACCTCGGATTTGGGGGTGAGGGGTGTTATAAGTGGGGGGCAGGGCTTTCCGGCAGGGCTTCTCCCGGATCTTCCCTTCAAACCCAGGGCTATTAAACCCCCCTGGCATGTCCTGAATTCCTCAGAACCCATTCCGGGGCTGGATCAGTCACCCGCGGACCCACTCCTCTCCGCCCAGAATCTGGAGATCCCCAGGTCAATTTCCAGGTCATGCCCCCCTCCTCTCGACCTGCACCCAGCAATTCACCGAGAGATGCAGAAAGAAGAAAAATACGGCGGAGAGGACCATTTCAGTTGATGGTCTGTGTTTGTGTGTAAACCCAAGATAATGCTGGCTTCTTGCCCCCCTTCATTTCTCTGCCTGAACCTGGCCGCTGTGCTTGGCTGCCATCCAGCGATCGCATTTCTAATCAATCTGGATCTATCTGCACAAGATCTTCGCGTTTGCACCAGCTATCAGTTCTTGGGATGATCTGAACTCGCAGGGGTCTCCAACCTTGGCAACTTTAAGCCTGGGGGACTTCAACTCCCAGAATTCCCCAGCTTGCTGGCTGGGGAATTCTGGGAGTTGAAGTCCTCCAGGCTTAAAGTTGCCAAGGTTGGAGACCCCTGAGAAGGACTTCAACTTATTTCAAGAACTATGCCAGCAAGGGATTCTGGGAATCGTAGTTCCCACGCATCTGGGAATCGTAGTTCCCACGCATCTCGTGGGCATAAAGTTAGGAAGAACTGATACGCGCTATCCTGAAGCACCAGGATGAGGTGCCCTAAATCAAACAAAAATAAGAACTGATTAGCCAGTGGTTAACCAACTCTACTTTTTTTCATTAACTGGGCATTTAATTTCACTCCTTCTTCCCTCCCCTTTTTTCCTTTCACATCCACGCGTATCCATATGTAATTACGTGCATTAAATTGGTGTGTTCCTGTGAAGGCCCACAAACGCCTTTGTCGCCTATGAATTTACCCAGATAAAAAATGTTGGGTTCCATCCCAGTCACTCCTGGGGGGAGGAGGCGGCTGGGAACTCTGGTGTAATACAAAATTCAAAAATGTGTGGACGGATATTTTTAAAAAAGAATCTTCAAATGTATATAAGGCCGACTCAAAAGTCAGATTTAAAGTCCAGTTTTTAAGGTGGGTCGCCTTACCTACGACAACACAACAGCCACGCATTCCTGGCATAAAAGCAGCTGACAAGACTGACCCAAGATTGAGAAGGCTGAGATCTTGGGACAGATGAAGATCAGAAAACTTAAAACAACAACGATGCCTAGGATGGATGGAGAGTCTCAATCTTCCAGGTCAAGGTTGTCCCAAGGGTGCTTTTCCAAAAGGCAACTGGATTTACTTCTGCTTTTTTCCCCCCTTGGAAAACTAAAAAAAATATTGTTTTCCTTAAAACCATGAATATGAAAAATAAGAAGAGAGGTATCTTCAGATGATGGTTTGGTTTAGTTTATTTAGTTTGACAAGCATGTATGAGAAAACAAGTATAAGTATGAACATAACGTATGAACATATACCATAAACAGGTATAGGTATATACATAAGAAATGAGTACGAATAAATGGGAACAGTAGGACAGGGATGGTAGGCACGCTGGTGAGCTTAAGAGAGGAATGGGGTGGGGTAGACAGTTTAAGATTAACGTTTTGGGGGTTTGAGGATGTAACAACAGTTTGAGATCTTAAGTTCTTGAGTTCTTAAAACCAAAGCTTGAAGACCTCCAGACTGTCAGTCCTAGATAAATCGAGGCTGACCAGGTCCTTGGTGTAATGGGCAACAGGCATAGATTGACCTAATGGGCAAATGATGTGCGTAGATGACGGATGAGAAAAATGGAATGAAGTAGCAACATATAAATTAGATGACAGGGATCATAATAGGAACGTCTTTGGATGAACTCCACCTTAGTGCTTGACAATGGTAGGTCAAGAGCGTTGGCCATGGGTCCATCAGAAGACCAACCGGACTTGATAGCCAGAGAAGAGAATCTTTGCGGCTCAGGATTTGAGCTTAGTTGTCAACAGCCAACAGTCAACAGTCAAGCTTAGAGAATATCAGGGGCACCACAGGACTTGATAGCCCCTAATGCACGCCCACCCACAGGACAAACTGGATCGCGCTTCCTACCCACCTCCCAGCCAACACGACCAACAGCTTCCAGAAACGAGTTGTGTTATTCAGAGTAGGGTTTTTTGCAACATTGTTGGTGTCTACTTGGTTTCAAATCAAGTTCTAGAGAAATTGCCGGGGCAGAATGATCCTCAAAACTGGCAAAGGGTTTTTTTTCTCGGAAGGGGCAAAAGACGCAACAAAGATGAAGAATGGGACACAACTTTTAGCTATATGCTTTGACGTTGGTCATCAAAGGTTTGGCTAAGAGATTGCTGATTTTTAGCAGCAGCTTCAGAAAGGGCAAGGGAGTGGGGATTTTAGGACCGAAGGTCATCTGGAAATGCCCCGCAGAAAACAACAGCTGATGGGGACGTGGGCAAACCTGGAATTGAGTATTCCTCGTTTAATGAAAAGAAGGACTAGGAGTGACATGATAGCAGTGTTCTGATATCTCAAGGTTGCCACAAAGAAGAGGGAGTCAAGCTATTCTTCAAAGCACCTGAGGGTGGAACAAGAAGCAATGGGTGGAAACTAATCAAGGAGAGAAGCAACCTAGAAGAAAGGAGAAATTTCCTGACAGTTAGAACAATTAATCAGTGGAACAACTTGCCTCCAGAAGTTGTAGACACTCCAACACTGGAAGTTTTTAAGAAGAGACTGGACAACCATTTTTCATGAAATACTATAGGGTTTCCTGCCTAAACAGAGAGTCAGATTAGAAGACCTCCCAGGTCCCTTCCAACTCTGTTATTCCGTAAGAAAGGGTTTCCTCCTTGAACAAGGAGTTGGAATAGAAGGCCACCAAGGTCCCTTCCAACTCTATATTTTATCTTGTTAAAATCTCCCCAACCTGGACACTTAAAGACCCCCAACATCTTTTCCTAAGGATTTTCAAAATAATTTTTTCGTCTGCAACAACCCCGCTCCGGGCTTTCTAGATCTAGACCATGCGTCCAAGGTTAATAATAAAACTGAATCCGTTTTAAAGACGATCAGCCACAGGGATGTGCATGAACGAATGTGTGTGTCGGTACACCTACACACCACCCTCAACCCTAAAGAGAACAGACGAGGGGCAAGCACTTAGCCAACCTTGGCTCGCCTCGAAAAGGTGAGCCTGCTGGTGTTTGCCTAGTTTGGAGACTTCCAGGAAATCTTAAAAAGAAGGTAAATTGAGAAGTGGGGATAAAAAAACCTGTCCTGGAGATTAAAAAGTGAATTGATCTGACACGGTTGCAAGAAAGCTGTTGCGATATTTGTCTCCAGAATCAGGTTTGGCTTCACAAAGACTTTAATTTTTTATATAATATTTTTATTGAACATATTTCAACATTTACACCACGTTTCCACTCTTTACAGCGTTCCAGTATCTTTCAGTTTTCTTTCTTTCCAATTATATACATCGCTGTTCCATATACAGTATTATATAATATTCATGTGTCTCTGTGTGTGTCTGTGTGTGTGTGTATCTCTATCTACACACACACACACACACACACACACACACACACACACACTTTAGATTGAGTCAAGCAGTGCTATTGATTCGGATTAACGCCTCTGTCTGGATGGATTTACAAGGGCGGCTGGTGCTTTGAGAAGCCAAAAGAGACCACAAGAAAAGAGGCGAACACCGTCACTCACTGCGGAAATAAATAAATAAATAAATAATCCGATAGGCGGAGGGAAAGAAAGGCCAAATCCAGTCTAAACGTCTGGCAGGCTTGGCGAACAACACAACCAACCCAACAACAACGATAAAAGAGGAAGAGGAGGGAGTCGAAAAGGAAAGTTGCCACTTGCCGAGGTGCCAATATCGTAGTGCACTTGGTGCCATCTCGATAAATAAACAAATAAGTAAATAAATCTGGGGGGAAAAGTACTTGTGGACACAGGAATGGACGAGATCTCAATACACCGGTATTATTTTGTTTATTATTTTGTAAGGAAGAGCGAACCCAAGATTGCTGGATGGTTTTGGGTTGTTGTTGTTTTTAAACAGCACGCAAATTATAATTCTTGGGAAGGACCGGAGAATCTTGTGTCTGGAGATCTCAGTCATCCAGGTCATGGTTGTCCCAAATATTATTCCCCCCCCCCAAGAGGAAACTGGACTCCCCCCTTGAAGACCTTTCGCTTCTCATCCAAGAAGGTTCGTCAGTTCTGAAGAAGAAGCCGAAGAAGCTTCTTGGATGAGAAGCGAAACGTCTTCAAGAAAGAAAGAAGCGGTGGCCTCTTGAAAAACACACCGTTGGGACGATCGGAGAGTCTTCAACGAGATCTGGCAAAGGGTGTGCAAATGATACGGATGCCATTGCTACTAATAATTGGAAGCCGCCCCTAAGGAGCCCTGCCGAAAATCTGCTTCCCCCTCTTACCCCTTCCTCCTCCCCCGGTACCTCCGGCCAGGCTCGCTCCCTCGCAACGCCTTGTCAACACCTAGGGGCTAGGATACACACGCGACAACCAGCCAACCCGGTTTTGTCACTCCTGTCGCCTTCGGCTTGAATAAAGGGGAGGCTCTCTCTCTCTCTCTCTCTCTCTCTCTCTCTCTCTCTCTCTCTCTCTCTCTCTCTCTCTCTCTCTCTCTCTCTCTCTCTCTCTCTCTCTCTCTCTCTCTCTCTCCCTCCCTCCCTCCCTCCCTCCCTCTCCTTCCCCTTCTCCCTCCCCCCTCTCTCTCCCCCTCCCTCCCCCCCTCTCTCTCCCTCTCTCTCCTTCCCCTTCTCCCTCCCTCCCTCCCTCCCTCCCTCCCTCCCTCCCCTCCCTCCCTCCCTCTCTCCTCCCTCCCTCCCTCTCTCTCCTTCCCCTTCTCCCTCCCTCCCTCCCTCCCTCCCTCTCTCTCTCTCTCTCCCTCCCTCCCTCTCTCTCCTTCCCCTTCTCCCTCCCTCCCTCCCTCCCTCCCTCCCTCTCTCTCTCTCTCTGTGCGTGAGTGTGTGTGTGTGTGTGTGTGTGTGTGTGTGTGTGTGTGTGTGTGTGTGTGTGTGTGTGTGTGTGTACGAGGCAGGGGAAGAGCCGCACAGGAGGCTGGCCGTCTCTTTCCCTGCCTGGCTCCTGAGTGTTAATGAAAACCAGGGCCAAAGGCTGGGGTGAGCGCCGACGCGCGTCCGACTCCGTCCTCCCCGTGGGTGGTCTGACCTTTGATAAACAAGACCCTTTCCAGAGAGAAGAACCCCCCCCCCCCGCCAACCCAGGCCTTCCTACGCCTGCGAAGTCTGCTTCTTCTTTTTTTTTGACAATAGTAGCCAGATACATTTCCAGCCTCGAATTACCCTCTGGCCCCACCCCGATCTCTCCGGCCAAGACTCTTTCGCTTAAGCAATTAGCCAGGAAAAATACCTGCAGGGGAAAGGGGGACGCGGGAGGAGAGAGAAGAAGAAGAAGAGATACAACTGCCTTTCGACGCTTTTTTAAGCCAAAACGTGACCGGGCGACGTTGCAAAGTTTGGACGGGCAAATAGACGTCCGGCTGCTTTCGTTCCGGAGCGCGAGGGCGCGCGCGGATTATATATATATATAAAAGGCGGCGTGCAACGCAATCGCACGCTCTTTTTTTCCCCGCCTCTCTCCCCGAGATAGCTGGTTGTGCAAACAATTTGGATGAGAGAGGGAGGGAGGGAGAGGGAGAAGAGAGAGGAGTGAGGGAGAGAGTGAGTGAGAAAGTGAGAGGGAAAGAAAAAAGAGAGAGAGGAGAGAGGGGGAAAAGAGGGAGGGGGAGGGAGAAAGAGGAAAGAAAGAGAGAGACTCTGCAGGAAAACAAACACTCAGGTGCTACAGAGGCTTTGCATCCATGTACAAAAAAACACTAGAGCAAAATTCCTTACTCTTCTCCCAAGCCACTTCTGGAAAAATCAAAGGAAACGTAAATTTCTATCTTTTTCCGTTTTCGGAGAACTGGGGGAATAACGCCCCGTGTAATCCTGGCCACCAGGTTCTCTCCTTTCCCAATAAAGAATTTGATGGCTCAGTTTTTGCTCCGCCGTTCCCTGACACCCTATCAAAATGAGAGGGGGGGGAACAGTTTGTGCCTCTGGTTTTCCCCTTCATCTAAAGGACGAAAGGTTATCTGAATGTAGCGGGTTCGGGTTTGGGAGACGCTCGCCCTGCAGGATCTAGGGGATTGCGGCTTTAAAAGAGATTTATGTATTTATTTATGTAATTATTTATTTATTTGTTTGTTTGTTTGTTTGTTTATGTGCATTAGCCGCCCGACTTCAATGGACTAAAATAAGGAAGGCAAGAAGGCTGTTTATAGTCAATTATTGTTTTGTATTCCTTTCTTTGCAGCGAAACAATTAGTTTAGCGTTAAATAAAGAAGGAAGACCAGAGAAGGGGATTTTATTGCACTTTATCCCCCCCACCCCCTTCGCACCCCAAAACAGGATCCGGGCGATGCGCCTTAAGCTTTCCTTGGGAGAAGATCCTTGGAGGACAGGGAGAGAGAGGGAAAGAAAGGAGAGAGAGAAAGAAATGGGCCTACTCAGAAGGAAGCCCACCAGGCCTGATCTCCAAAAGAAAGAATATTAGAGAGGGGAGCATTCCCCAACACAGACTTGAGTAGCTCCATCCTATTCAACTGTATCCGGATGCAAAGGCTGTATAGGATCTCAGCCTCCCAGCCATCCAGCTGAGAACATTTTTAACCCCCGTACCTGCCTGGATTTTGCCCGATCCTATTTGAGAAGTCGAATCACTTTGTCAGGCGAAAAGGAAAAAAAAATATTTGCAAGGTCCTATCCCTAAGAAACCTTGCCTTACTGGCTAAAATCAACTTTATATCTCAAACCTGGGAGATACTCTTCAGAGGTCTTCTACTGAGACGCAACCGAGTGAGGCGCTGAGATTTGGAGGATGAAGGAGAGGAAGAGGAAGGTCAGCCAGGACGCGGCGGCCTCCAATTCCCAGGACCCGCCCAAGGAGGCCCAAGTCAAGCCCCGAGGGGCTGAGATCGCTTTCCCTGCGCCGAAACGCTCCGGCCTCTTTCGAGGGGAGAAGCTGGCTCACCGGAGCTGCTTTTTAGCCCCCTGGCCACCGAAGAGGGGAAAGAGAACAGCGTGGCCGGGGTGGTGGTGGGGGGGTCGGTAGCTTGGACCCGCTGCTACGTTTCGCAAGCTTGTTGCACGAGGAAAGCAAAGCCGAGTCAAGCGAAACAAGGAAAAAACAGTCCCAGCGACGGCGGGGAGACGATTCGGGCTAGATTCGGCCGAGCGCCGCTGCGTTCTGACACCCAAGAGGCTTCCAACAAACAAGCCCACCTGCTTGGGTCGTGAGAAGTCCTGGCGCTTCGAAACTCGGGTGTGGGGAGGCAGCTTAGGGACCCATCATCCACTGCCGGCGTTTTGCAGGGAAAGGGAGAGAGAGGCCTCCGCCCCGAACGGCGTGCAGTGGGGTGGAGGATGCAGGCCTCTCCAGGCTCCCGCTTAGGAGGTTTGGAGAAGCCAGCCCTCTCTCTACACCAGTGTTTCCCACCTTGGCAACTTGTCTGGACTTCAACTCCCAGAATTCCCCAGCCAGCATTCACTGGCTGGGGAATTCTGGGAGTTGAAGTCCAGACATCTTCAAGGTGCCAAGGTTGGGAAACACTGCTCTACACGCAAAGGGAGGCGGTTTCACAGGACTTTTCCCTTGCTTTGAGCCCGCTCTCTTCCTCCCCCCGCGAACCTGGCTTCCTTCACGGGGCCTCCAGAGGAGACTTTTCTCCAGCCGGTTGCAAAACAGGCGCCGTTTCTGTTCTAAGCCCTGCAGAGAAAGTTTTGCGGTGAAGAACGCAGGGCGCGCAAAGCAGGATTTGCGCCGGCATCTTCCCAGCCTGGGAAAACCTGTGCGCCTGACTGTACCGATCCCCAGACACAGACATAGACACACAGACACACACACACTAGATTTTTGCTCAAATCATGCAATCAATTCACATTTCCTGACCTTAAACCAGACCGTGAGCTGAGAACCTGAGCAGAAAAGCTCTCCCCTCCCCCTCCCCTTTAGACCCCCCCAACACAAAAAAACCTCCCTGCCAGGAAGGCGCAACCTTGCACTGTACCTCGGCCCCACGGTCTCCCCCCCCCCCCAAAATACTCTTGCAGCGAGCCTTGTACGAGGACAGCCCCGCAACCCTCTCGGTTGCTGCGCCGGTCCCTGGTTTGCAAAACGACGAGAGGCGGGGGGGGGGATCAGCCCACCTTTTCTTCGCCCCACAGGCCCCTTCCTCGCCCTCCCGGCGAGGATCGGAAGGAAAGGCCTGTTTCTGCCGCGATTGAGAAATTTGTTTGGGGGGGGGGTTGAACAAGTCCCTCTGCTTGTCGCCTCCCCCGCCTCTCTTTTTTTTTTATCAGGGAGAGAAGAAAGGCGGTTGTGGGGCCAGATAAGTCGGGTTGTGAAGTGAAATAGCTCTGGGTGATCTCATAGACGTGCGAGGCGCCCCGCAGACGGGCGATGCCTCGTTCGCAGCGGGGATCCCAAAACCGGCCCGAAAATCAAAAGTTTTCTTTTAGAGAAAGGCCTTAGGAAAAGCATGTCTCTCCCCCATTCTCTCCCCATCCACCCACCCCCAGACAAGAATTCGCCCTCCCTAAAGGGAGAAAAAAAATCCCTTTTTGGTCTTTTTTTGGGTTGCGTTTGGTGGCGGCGGGCTGTTAAGTTTAAACACACCAGGCCTTCAGCATTTAAACTATAAAGAAACAGGAGGGGGGAAAGGGGGGGCAGACTTGTTGATCTTTCTCCTTCCACCCCCCCCCCAACCATTAGGTGCTGAAGCTAAACTCTCCTCCTCCGCCCTCCGACCCCCTTTAACAACTTAATGGTGCCAAATTTACCCCGCGCGCTTGCAAAGAGGATGGGAAAATCGGTAAGTGGCTTACCTTGTTGAGTGGCGGAGAGTAGACGAGAAGGATTTCCCGGGGGGGTTTCATTTAATATATATATTAAAAAGAGATGGGGGGGAGGATGAAGGAAACCAAGAAAATCCTGATTTTCGGCTCTCCCACCCCTTTTATTCAAAGGTTGTTTGTGTGGACGCGCTGAACAAACACAGCCCCTCGCGCGGGCGCGTGTGTGACACCCGTTGCTCGGGAGAATCCAATAATACCGACGCCTTCGATACTTTTTTTTCCCCCAGAAGAAAATGTTTAAGCTGAAGGGGGAGAGAGGAGGGGGCGAGAGAGAAAGAGAGAAAGCCCTAACAAACAGCAATTTAAACTGTGTGGGCCATTCTGAGCCCCGCCGGGGGGGGGGGAGGGAAGGGGTGAAGCCTCTGGACTTTTATTAAAGAAGGCCCGGGGGACGTGTTTACGTTGCGTTCTATAAACATCCTTCTTGTCTGTCTGTATCTCGCGAAGGAATCAGAAACATGGGCCTTCTTTCTTTCTTTCTTTCTTTCTTTCTTTCTTTCTTTCTTTCTTTCTTTCTTTCTTTCTTTCTTTCTCTTTCTTTCTTTCTTTCTTTCTTTCTTTTTCTTTCTTTCTTTCTTTCTTTCTTTCTTTCTCTTTCTTTCTTTCTTTCATTTTTTGTGGGTGGGTGAGCTGAGTTCTAAACTCACCCTTAAAAGAGAGAGAGGGAGAGAGGGAGAGAGAGAGAGAGAGAGAGAGAGAGAGAGAGAGAGAGAGAGGGTGGGGGAGGGAGGGAGAGAAGTTCTATTCTATCGTTTTCTTCCTTTTCGTTGCTGGTAAACTATTGTGTAATCACCATTGTGGGCTAATTTGTTTTTTTTCTTTTCCTGAGGGGCTGATTCGTGTGGGGGGGGGGCGAATCAACGTCTCTAAAACGTGTTTCCCCCCCATTTCATGCATTTAAAGATGGGACATCTCGGAGGTGAGTGTCACCAATGCACAAATACACCCGCCTACGTTTGCAACCGTTGTGGAATTTGGGGGGGGGCATGCGGGAGTGTTTTCCTCGCGGGGGGGGGCTGGGGTATCTGGGGGGCGGTAGTCCAACCCATCGTAAGGATCAACTTTTCGGCTACAAATAAACATCGCAAACGTCACATCTGCCCGGCGAATGGGTGGCGTTTAAAAAAAAATCAAGGGAACCCAGGAGAAGATAATAGTATTTTAGGTGGGCATATCTTCTTCCCACTCCCCCCCCCCAAGGAGAAATCTTCAAGGAAGTGGACGGGGGTGGGGGAAGAGGAGGGAAAGTTCTGCTAGATGTTGAGTGGAGATTCAGTAACACCTTAAGCGGCTCCACCGGGCACCGCTAATCCAAAGGCTGCATTATTTGCTGCAGTAAATCCAGAAAGGTCTCCGCTGGCTGGAGAAGCGCCTTTCCCCTCTCCCCCCCACCCCGCCCGGAGCTTTCGAGGGAGGGGGCGCCGAACAGAGGCCTAGAATCAGCTTCGCAATAACTCTACAGCATTCCCTTAGGTGGGCGCGGGGGTGGGGGACAAAGGGTAGCAGATGTAGGAGGATAAATGTTCTCCCTATTTTCCCTGAGGAGAAAATTCGGGGCTCCCTTTGGCTTCCCGCTGTCTCCCCGAAAGAGCGGAGGCCCAGCGAGCCTCTTCCAAGGGCGAACACGCGTTCCGGGTTGTGTGTGAAGGCCTTCTTTGCCCGGGACGGCAGCCGCGAAGTCCTTCTTTGCCAACCGCCCAAAGCGGACGGCGGGGAAGTGGGGAGGGGAGAGAGGGGAGGGCGAACCGCTTCAGAGCAGCTCCGGGTTGGAGCAGAGGAGGAGCGGCTTTCCGCGCCCACCAATGTTGAGTTGAGCGGCGGCGGGAAGGGGGGGCAGGGGCAAGGGGCGCGGGGGCGGGGTCTGCTCCCTCTGCCTCTTACGTCGCGCTGTCAAGAGCCGCCAGGCGCCCGCTGACTCGCGATAAAGTGAAAGGCAGCCGCTTCGGCTGGGGGCAGACCGGCGATTCCACACGCAGAGCAGCAGCGGCGGCAGCGGCAGTTCCCGGCTGGCAGAGACCCGGGGGCTGGAAGGAGGAGGAAGAGCGGGGCAGGCGGGGTGGAGGGGGGAGCGAAAAGGAGAAGGCCAGATCTTCCGCGGAGCCTGAAGAACCGGGAGGGGGGAAGGGCGAGGAGGAGGAGGAGGAAGAGGAAGGAGATTGTAAATTAAAAGGAGGAGGAGACAAAGGAAGGAAGGAAGGAAGGAAGGAGGAAGGAGGAAGGAAGGAGAGAGAGAGAGAAAGAAAGAGAGAGAGAAAAAGAAAGAAAGAAAGAAAGAAAGAAAGAAAGAAAGAAAGAAAGAAAGAAAGAAAGAAAGAAAGAAAGAAAGAAAGAAAGAAAGAAAGAAAGAAAGAAAGAAAGAAAGAAAGAATAACCCCTAGGTAGAAAAGCAGCAAGATCCGGGCAGCCGCTCCTAGTTTGGATCCCCGGGAATAAATCCCGGGGTGGGGGCGGGAGTTGGCCACCTTCCCTGCCAAGAGGGGCGCGCCTTCGCGTCACTGCTCCTTCTTTTTCGGGGTTCCTCCGAGGTAGCCGCCCGACGCAATCGGCGCTTGAGGAAGAGGCGCCCCGCGGATCGCAGGCCCTCGGCGGCGGAAGGCGGGCGGTCGAGCGCGCGGAGGAGCGAGCCGGGTGCGCGCGCGCGCGCCTGGGGAGGCCGGTCCCCCTCCCTTCCCGCCCCGGAGCCTGTCCTTAGGGAGGGGTGGGGGCGCTCGGTAGCCGTCGATGACCGCAGGGCTGCTGCTGCGCGCTCCTGCCTCTCGCCCGCCCCCGCCGCCGTTGCCCGAGGCCGGGGCGCTTGCTATGTCCGCAGCCTCCGACAAGCCCCAGCCGCCGCTCGGACCAGCCGCCGCCATGGAGGCCGCCTCGTCCACCAGTTCCTCGACGCCCAGCAGCAGCGGCGGCAGCGGCGGCGGTGGCGGCCCGAAGACCAAGAAGAGCAACGCGGGCATCCGCCGCCCGGAGAAGCCGCCCTACTCCTACATCGCGCTGATCGTGATGGCCATCCAGAGCTCGCCGTCCAAGCGGCTGACCCTGAGCGAGATCTACCAGTTCCTGCAGGCGCGCTTCCCCTTCTTCCGCGGCTCCTACCAGGGCTGGAAGAACTCGGTGCGCCACAACCTCTCGCTCAACGAGTGCTTCATCAAGCTGCCCAAAGGGCTGGGCCGGCCGGGCAAGGGCCATTACTGGACCATCGACCCGGCCAGCGAGTTCATGTTCGAGGAGGGCTCCTTCCGACGGCGACCCCGCGGCTTCAGGAGGAAGTGCCAGGCCTTGAAGCCCATGTACAGCATGATGAACTTGAATTTCAACCACCTCCCGGACAGCTACGGCTTCCAGGGAGCCTCCTGCCCGCCCAGCAGCCTGCCCTTGGACGGGGGCGCCCTGGGGATGGTCAACGTGGACGGCATGGGTCTGGCCGGCCACTCCGTGCCCCACTTGCCTTCCAACGGCGGCCACCACGCCTACATGAGCAGCTGCGGCGGCGGGGGAGCCGGGGCCGCCTCGGGCGGAGGGGACTACGGCCACCACGACGGCTCGGTGCCCGCTTCCCCGCTGCTGCCCGGCGGAGGGGTGATGGAGCCCCACTCGGTTTACTCCGGCACGGGCCCCTCGGCTTGGGCGCCCTCGCCCGCCCCCGGCTTGAACGGCGGCGCCCCGTACATCAAACAGCAGCCCCTCTCGCCTTGCAACCCGGGGGGCAATCCGCTCTCGTCCGGCCTCTCCTCGCACTCGTTGGAACAGCCCTACCTGCATCAGAACAGCCACAACCCTGCCGAGCTACAAGGTGAGGCTCCGGGACGGGCGTCGGGAGCTCTGGACAAGGATGGCGGGCCCGAGCTTAGGGGAGGCGGGTTCAAGACTCCGGGGAAAGTCGGAGGCAAGCGGCCGAAGGGCGAGCTCTAGCGCCGCGGAGCTGAAGGCAAAACGAGTCGGGGGGTCTGGCGAATGGGCGGCTTGGGAAGCCGAGGGGAAAGAAAAGAAGAGGGGACGCGGGGGGTCGCGCAGGGAGTGACAGGCCTGGGGAGGGGAGGCTAGGAAGGCCAGAACCGCTCCGAGTAACTCCGGGTTGTGCCTCTCGCAGGGAATAGCTGGCCGCGGGACAACCTTCGTTATTGCTGGCGTGGATCCCTTCCCTGTCTTCCCCCAGCCGTGGGCCAAAGAGATCGCAGTCTCTTCCGCGTGGGGAGGGAAGAGGGGGTTACCCACTCCACAAAAAGAGGCAGGTGAGGCCTCCGCGTGGGGGGGGGGGACGTTCCTATAAGGACGCCTTGTCTCGGGGGGCCCTACGGAAAAAGCGACTCTTTAGAAACGAAGCTGAAAGGGGAGAAGAAAGAGGGTCGCAGGGGGAAGGGGAGATCGGTGGGGTGGTCTCCAGTCAGCCGAGGTGTGGGTCAACCCGGCGGCGCCAGGAAGGGAAGGGCTCTCAGCTCCCTGCCTGCAGCGTCCTGGATTTCCCCGCTTTCCCAAAATTGCTCAATTAACGCTGTCCCTTCCCCCACGAAGAAATCCGGCAACAAATGCAAAAAGGCGCCCCGAAACACGAGAATCCGCCGCAGCAAAGCTGAAATATCTATGATGAAGAGTCCCTTTTGTCCCCCAATTCGTTAGCCTTAGAACTGTCTCGCTTTCCTCCGATTTAAGGGCTAAAATCGAGGGAGACGAAGAGCGAAAAGAATTGAACCGTCTCTGGCAATCCTATCGCGGGTGATGTCAGTGCCTCGCCACGCGTGGATATTATTCTGGGGTTCGCTGCAATATTTCTTAGAAGCCGTGGACACGGGAGGAAAATTCGGCAAAACCCGCGGGTGTTGGGTCTTGATCGAAAGAAAGATAGACTAAAAACCCCCGGCACTCTTCCATTTGGTTTTAATATTTGCTGCAGCCTAAATTTTATGCAAATATAATTTGGACAGAAATGATTATTTAGATTGGTCGCACGATCAGCTAGATGTTTAGACTGGATTTATCCACCCATCGAGTATCTAGAATTAGTATCATTATGGGTGGCATTTTACCCACTTATTATTATTATTATTATTATTATTATTATTATTATTATTATTATTATTATTATTATTATTATTATTATTATTATTATTATTATTATTATTATTATTATTATTATTATTATTATTATTATTATTATTATTTTCAATTCGATTCACAATCTGGGTCTTGTAAAAACGTAACAGTTGAAGTTTTAATCAAGAACCTAAGAGCTGTTAAGGTAAAGTCTGAGTACTATATATAAGCAGTTCCTAGTAGGATGTTTTTTTTAAAAAGTCAGAATATTCAGGTCTGATAAATTCAAATTTTCCATATATCTAGGATATTGCTCCAAGGACTCCTGTTACTACTACTATTATTATTGCTGTTGTTGTTGTTATTATTACAGATTTAATCTTCAATTCAATTCACAGTCTGGAACTGGTAAAAACTTAACAATTCAAGTCCTAACGAAAGATCTAAGACATACTAATACTAATACTAATAATAATGGTATTTTCATCCACCTATCTAGTATTATCATGGCTGGCATTTTTATGCATCTATCCAGCATTATTATTATGATTGGTCACACAGTCAGCCAGATGTTTATTATGATTATTATCCCAGATAATGCAAAATGGGGCTGAATAATTGAGAATTCATTCTTTCACGTTGATTTCCTTGTTCTGGTGGCCAAATAAACAGGAACAGTTTTAAAATGTGGAAACTTTGAGGCTTTAGAAATGGGATTGAAATTTATATTTTAATTCTCTGGAAAGTCAAGGAATATTGGCTACATAGCAGAAATCACTATAGCAGATAATAAGAAGGCCTGACTAAGTTACAGGTTTCTGCTTAAATTGGCGGTTTGTCTTCTTAAGTTGATTTTATCTATGAGGAGGTTATTGATGGAGGAATAACCTCTATAGGTATAAAATGACGGTGTAAATCCTTTTTTTTAAAAAAAAATTTCTTGGACATTTTCCTATGCTGCTCCATATTTTTATGTGCACCATACAAGCACAGTTTTCTCGGAGTATGTGAAGTTGCATTTTCCCAACACACTTAACCTACTTGGAGGATTAACTTGTTTTCTGGATTCACACCACACAGGAAGCTCCCCAAGCAAACCCAAAAATAACATATTTAAGGCCAGCAAAATTGATTATGTCATCTGAATGCCGCTGCCCAGTTTTTCCCTGGTTAAGCGGGTCTTATGAATGCAGCTGGATCAGAGTCAGGACACCTGAAATAGGCCTTTTGGAGCTGGCAACCGGAGCTTTTGATGGCCCTGCCATTTCACCCTATTTTAAAAGCTCCACGAACGTCAAAATCTCATAGTTTTGTCGGCAGCCTTTTTCTTGGCTTACAGAGCAAAATGTCATTAATCGCGCGAATGATATTCCTAATAAACAAAGTCACGATTAAGGGCGACCCAAGATGCTGATCTCCCCTGCCATTGATCGCTAAAATGGATTTTTTTTCGACCCGCTTATTTAATTTTCCTCCCCATGAAACCGAGCGGGTGTTTTTTTTTACACGAAACACGCCGTTAAATGCGTGGCATTCAGAGACAAAAAATAAATAAAATGAAAAATAAAAAACCAAGTCCTTTCCAGCTGGGAGTCGTTTTTTAGACCGCCTTTTAAAACAGCTGTAGAGATCGGCGGTCTCTCCCGAGACAGGTCCCCGCTGAGAAATCTGGAGAACTTTTGATTTGCCTCTCGTGTAAGACAGAAACGTCTTTCTTTCCCCCTGACAATTTTGTTTGTTGGACTGGGGGGGGGGAGTTGTGACTTTTTCCTCGCTTTCCAACCGAAGCATCCTCAAACTCTCCTTATCCCCCCCCCCCGCGCTGATTGAATCAGGATTAATCCGTCCCTGTGTTCCTGCAAACTTGGCTGCTTCCAGAAAAGATGAAGATGAAGAGTGGGTGGGTGGGTGGATGGGTGGAGGAGTCCTACCGTTACGGGTGGTGGTGGGGAAGCCACTCGATTTCTAAGCAGAGATCTCCAAGGAACTTCACAGGCTCCAAGAATTGGCGAGGCGGTGAAAATCAGTGCTGATTTTCAAGAAAGAAAGTGAAATGTCTTCTTTTCCACGTTTTTCCTTCCTTCCCTCCCACCCCCTTTCGGTTTATCTCTGGGGAGGCGGGAGAGATAACCTAGGTAAGACAGACCTCAATGCAGCTGAAGTGGTGAGAAGGGCTCTTTGAAACTGACTAGGCCTTCAAGCGCGAAACTGTCAAGCCTTTGGCGGGGTGGGGGGGGGGGGGAAAGCCTCGAGGCCTAAAGAAAAGCGCGAAGCCTGGCGTGGTTTTGATTCCCTCCCCTTTTAATTCCTCGTGGGTGGGGGAACCCAAACCCTCCCCGAAGACAAGGGGCGTTCAAAACTCGCCTTGCCCGCCTGGAAGACGCGAGGCTGGCTTTGTGAATCTCTTTAGAACCGCGGGCGAAACGCCGGTGGGGGAATTGAGAGAGGGTCCGCGCGGGGCAGCAGGGTTCGCAAAGTCGAAAGGAAGCCGCTTTGCGACTGCGGCCCGCAACGGCCGCCTTGGGGAGCGCCCGGTGCGCAAAGATGGACCCCGGAGCAGGCGCAGGGTCCCTTCCTCCCCTTCTTAAATCGGATTTAAGACATGGAGAATCTAGCGCGTTGCCCGCGCCTCCGTTGCCCGGAATCTTGCCTGGCCGAAGTCAAAACCAGGCGCAAAAGAGAGAGTCTCCAACTCCGTCGGGCTGTTGTTACCCAGTTGGAAACGGGGAATTGGGGAATTATGATATTATATATGGGCAAGGATGGGTAGATTGCGCACGGCTACAAGAAGATCCAGAGACACGCTGAACAGATGGGGCTCTCCGATGGCTTCTCTCCTTTGCGATTGTGGTGACACTCAGACAACAACACATATGTGTATCCGCACTTTTGTGTGCCGATCAGTGCAAGCTTGAGGATCTCATGGCAGCCCGGCCTTACGCAATTAATGTTGCTAGTTTCTGGGCAAGATCTGTTTAATTTAATTTATTTATTATTGGTTCTTCTATGCCGCCCTACTCCCAGGGCGGGGTACAACATTGTATAAGAACACCAGATTAATTAATACACAATTAATTAATACACAGCTTAATCTTGTTTTTTTTTACATGTTCAATGTTATGCTGTGTAGTATGCCTTATTTTAATTGCGATGCTTCTGACACCAACCAACCAACCAACTCCGGTTGGAAGGGAGAGGAGTTTTACTGAGGGGTGGAAGAAGTTAAAACCACGTCTCAGCATTACTGAGGGGCAATTATTCCAGGTAGCCCCCATTCTCTTCCCCTCCCCCTCTCCCGTCTGTCCGTCGGGATGAAGGTGTGGCTGGTCTCTGCCTTGGTTTAAGTGGAGGGATCTGTTAATCCCACCAATTTTCGGATTTTGTCCAGCCTATTAACAAAGGGCACCAATCAAGCAGAACTGAGTGAAGGGGGAAAATTTGAGGAGGGGGAAAAAGAGAGAAACTTTTTAAAAAATTGGGGAGGGGGGAGGAAATGACCGCCAGCATTTCCATTTCTTAATGCTTCGTGACCTCTCCGCCATCTTAGCAATGTATTGGGGAGGAGGTTTTAAAGAGGCATGAAAGGACCTGGACTTTGATTTAAATAATAATTTAAAAAATCCACTTTGGGCATAGGAGGCTCTTGGAAATGTCGAGGAGATAGAACAAATGTGGGCGTAACATTCACACTTAAAAAGTAAGGCTTAGAATAGGATGGGGGGGGGAACCCCAGAAAAAATCCGATAGCGCCTTGTCCGACTAACAAATATAATTTCCTACTTTGGAAAAAGTGCTACTGGATTCTTTCTACCGCGAGTTTTAGAAAATAGAGAAACTCTTTCCCAAACAGAAATGGGAATGGAGGCAAAAACTACTGTTACTACTTTTAAAAAATGCACTTTGGCAGTGGTGTGTGACTGGGCACAGATTTGCCTTATCAAATAACCCTAAAAGGAAAATAAATAAACCGAGTTTAAGTTCTGCTTCTTTCGCAGAATCTCCCTATGTAGTCGGGTGCGTACTCGCTCAATCCTACAACGCACCCTGCAAAGTGCTACCTTGAAATATTATTTAAAATAATTTAATTGGTCAAGTTTCTAGCTCGCATGCTTCCATTCTTTTGGCAGGCAGGCAGACCTTGAGGTGCTTTTTCGTTAAAACGAGACAGGAGTCGGTTCTTTTGTAAGGGTAAAGGTGCGGGACGAAATAAGGAGCAAGCCAATCTTGTCTACTTAGAAGGAACCCCCACTAAATTGGGTGGGACAAACTCCCTAATAAATTAATATTTCGTTCCTCCTTGGACTTGAATAATAGTCTAGAAAACGTCCTAGTGGGAAGAATGACTTGGAAACCGATGTTCCAGTTTGATTTCTTACTTGGGTTTAAATATTTCCAAAAACTGTCAACAGCTGTGGATCTGTAAATATCTGTGCCAGAAATTATTTTATGGCATAGGCTGATTTTGCAGCCTCAACCGTGCTAAAGTTGCAGGTCTCCTGTCCTCCTGAAAACAGGGGGCAAAGTTGAGCTCTGCTTTTAATAAAAGGTCTGTTTGTGGTCCCAGATTGGAAAAGCTTTGTTTACATTTATTGTAGATCTTCGGTAGGGCGCAGAAATCATGTAGTCACTAGGAACTTTTTTTTTAAAAAAAAAATCAGGGGCTTGTTTTTCAGCGAGCTGGAGGGAAGCGAGCCCCCCAGTTCCTCAAGAAAACTCAAGCGAGGCACACCCCACCCCCTCCAAATTTTCTCCTTCCTCGGCCAGTCAGGAAACAGACAGTCCCATCCCATCCTGCAATTTGCAATTGGACAAAATTCCTATTCTGAACAAGTGGGAATTTCCTTAAGCCAAACACAGACACACACACACACACACACACACACACACACACACTCACACACACACACACACACACACACACACACGAGAGAGAGAGAGAGAGAGACAGAGAGAGAGAGAGAGAGAGAGAGAGGGGGGGGGAGGGGGAGGGGGAGGGGGGAGAGAAAGTGTGAGAGACAGCATGGATCAAACTCAATAATTTAATCTAATTGGACTTAACAGTTGGAGCAGAAAATTTTCCATCCAGGAACAGAAGTTGGACCAGTTGACATGGGAGGATAAAACAAATAACAATCTTGCCAGGGATCCAGAGTTGATTACTTCGTTTATCTTCTGTTTTTTGATTCCTAATGAATCAGTCATGTAGTTTTTCACATAACTGACTTGCAAAACTCACCGCCCCATGCTTCCACCTGCATTTTGGCGGGGAACAAAAATAGATTATTTTTTTCAAATGGACTGTGAGTTTATGAGCAGTTTGTGATATGGTACTGAATTCTACTGTTCAAGGAAAGGGAACATTCGGCCATTCGACAAAAAAAACGCATCAGTTTGAAGCTATGAAACCTCTGACAGCCATAGGTTGCCATAGCTGGCTTAACCATGGTTGACTCAAAGGCCTCAAACCCATTTGTTGGGTTTGCAATCATTAACTAATCAACAATGCCCTTGGGTCGAAATGTGGGTAGTCGTTTGTGGCTCCATGTATTATAGCCAGAAAATCATATATACGATGCATTCAGCTGAAATTAATAATTGGATAAAGCCTTTTATTAGGAGTAACTATAATTTAATGGATACACTCAATGATATTATCCATCTGTATTTTGTCTAACAACAGGCCAAAACTGTTGGGTCCTTTTTATTCCCCTTCTTTCCTTCCTTCCTTCCTTCCTTCCTTCCTTCCTTCCTTCCTTCCTTCCTTCCTTCCTTCCTTCCTTCCTTCCTTCCTTCCTTCCTTCCTTCCATCCATCCATCCATCCATCCATCTATCTTCCCTCCCTCCCTCCCTCCCTCCCTCCCTCCCACACTGTTTGGATGTTCTTTCTTTCTTTCTTTCTTTCTTTCTTTCTTTCTTTCTTTCTTTCTTTCTTTCTTTCTTTCTTTCTTTCTTTCTTTCTTTCTTTCTTTCTTTTTCTTCCTTCCTTCCTTCCTTTCTTTCTTTTCCTTCCTCCCTTCCTCCCTTCCTCCCTTCCTCCCTTCCTCCCTTCCTCCCTTCCTCCCTTCCGTAGAGTTAGTCACAAAAGTTGGTGTGTCTTTAAAAGAAGCCCTCTGGTCAATCTCAGGAATATTCATACTTAGTTTTAAACCCTTCCTATTATTGTCAGCTGCAACAAAAATCGTTGTCTTCATCCTTGTCCAAAGCAAACAGAATTCCAAAATCACCCTCCAATCCAGCAACGTTCATGCCGAACCGGGACGTCTCCAGGGTGACCGCCATTTCTCTCTTCCTCTCCCTACAGCTCCTTCAACTTTCTCTCTGCTTTGCTTTCAGGAATCCGGTACCATTCCCAGTCTCCCAGTATGTGCGATCGGAAAGAATTCGTCTTCTCCATCAACGCCATGGCGTCCTCTTCCATGCATTCAGGAGGCAGCGGCTCCTACTACCACCAGCAAGTCACATATCAAGACATCAAGCCTTGCGTGATGTGACAATGAGGCTGGGGAGTCCAGCTTCCTTGGGGAGGAGAGAGAATCCCCAGGGACCCCGTGTGAAAACTATCTAGGACTTCCTGCTGCAACTCTTCGTTGGGAGCCACAAGACCTCCCAGAAGTTCTCTCTTAGTTGTTCATGAGGTATATAAATATTCAAGGCGTCAATGGAAGGAACGCTCTGTCTTTCAGCAAAGGTGATGCATTTTGTGCGCCTTTCGGGGGGGGGGGCAGACCCCCAAATGCCCAGCGTTGCTTCTTTCATCTTGGGAGGACACCCCCCCAAGCCCCCCACCCCTGAGACCTACACCCCTTTCCGAGAACTCCTTTTGGATTCCTTCTTCCAGGGTCTAAATCCAGTCTCTTTCCAGAGATGCATCCTGCCCCTTCCCTGCTCCAGCATATAATGTTCCATTTTAATGAGCCTGGATGAGAATATGGATTTTAGATGTGGAGGGACAGAGATCCAGCCTTACAAGAAAGGAACAGCTTGAAGAACAATCCCTGTGACATCAACTGACAAGACTTTTTTTGGGGAGTTCTTCATTTGGCAAAGGTTGGCCTGTCATTCCGGCTTTTCGGGCTTGGCACGAAGGAGAAAATACTATATATTCCCCTCACTATGTCTTTGACCCCGGAGAAACGAATCCCCAAATAATTCCTTAAGGCTTTCTTCCAAAACCGTGTGTCATTTTCCAATGTTTTCTCTGAAGGGTTGGTGAGGTTTTTGCAAGACGACACACGGACACATGGACACACAAGCCCGGCAGACAGACCACAACTTAACAAAATAGGATTGGGACCATCTTGTACAAAGGCCTGATATGTTCTAAAACTCACTTTCCTCCTGGCTATACAAAAAGCCTATTTTAAATATTAAGTACAAAATTACAAAAGCACTTTGAGAAATAAAGGTTGAAAAATGGGAATTAAAAAGACTAACAAGGCTCACATGCTTATTTATTCAAACTTTTTTTTTTAATAAACCCCAACAGCAGCCTTGGTCAAGCAGTATTAGAATGGTTCGTGTGCCGGCAATATTTGCTGTAAAAATTGTATGGATGAGGAAGGCTGTGTGACTGTTAGTGGGAATGTATGTTTCAAGAAATCGTGGCAAATATCAAACAGCCGTAGGGCACAACGACCCCTGCGTTTTATAGAAATGAAGGATGCTTTTGGGGGGGAATCAATTTGTTCATATATTTTTTTTGCCTGGGAATAGATCTTAGAGGACACACCGATTTTAAATTTTATTCTGCACTGTATAAAAAAATGTAATTATGGCAGAAGGGGCCTAGACCCCCTATTTTTGTGTACATTCTTTTTTTAAAAAAAAAATGGAATGCAAATATTTTTTTTAAAATGTGTGGTATTCGTACACCTCGGACACAAATTGTATAAACTGTAAATAAATCAGTGTGACTTAGAAGTCTGCATAATGGCATGTTAAGAATAAAAGTCAAAGGAAAAGAAGTCCTTTTTATCCTGGGATATTATCCTGGGACATACAAATTTGTATATTTGCCTTCATTCTCCATAGAAGGTTTTTCACAGGAATTCTGCCTAATTCTTCTCTCTCTCTCTCTCTCTCTCTCTCTCTCTCTCTCTCTCTCTCTCTCTCTCTCTCTCTCTCTCTCTCTCTCTCTCTCTCTCTCTCTCTCTCTCTCTCTCTCTCTCTCTCTCTCTCTCTCTCTCTCTCTCTCTCTCTCTCTCTCTCTCTCTCTCTCCTAACTAAGGGAAGACTAACCAAGTTGTGGCTGTTAGGTGAATGAAGTTGCTATTTTTTTCATGGGTTAGGTTAAACTGTTGGTGAGCTGAGTTGGCATGTTCAAGGCTTCCTTCCTGAATGTCCCTTTTCCTGTCAATAAGTTGTTCTGTACATTTTAAAGTGGGTGGACGAGGGATGAAAACTAGAACTTCTACTTAGGGGTCGGTGGAGATAAGCAGATCTGGAACCTGTTTTGACTCATTGCCTCATTCAGAGTGGCAATGGGTTGAGTTTCACCTATGAATGCAATGGTCCAGGTGGAAGGATGGATAGAATAACTTCAGGAAGGAATTGGGGGGGGGGACACGCAATTCCTACCCTCCCATAGATAATGCAGCAGAAAGCTTTCTGAGTGGAATTATCTTGCCTGACGGGAATAATTATTTTTATGTCCTTTCTCAGTTGTTGATAGCTTTTGCTTGACTTCATTTCCAAGGGCATAATATCACGCTGTCTCTGTCTTAAGGCGGGGTGCAATCTGAAATTGTACGCATCCCCCTCTTGAGTCTGAAGAAGTGGTACGGTCCACAATGTTACCATATTGGCTTTGGTGAATGTCTACCACAACTACCATCTTCAGCCTTGAAATAGGGCGCAATTCAGCACCTGTAGATTCAACTGCATAGGACAATGGTTAAGAAGGGCCAGGTGGACCGAGAATTGTTAAAATTTCAACACACCCAGTGTGCTCCATATTGCAATCAGGGCTAGGGCGGCTGGTTGATCAGACCATGTTGGCATCCAAAATGAAAGATCCAGGTACAAAACGTCTCCTTGTTATTTTTCATTTTAAAAAAATGCTGTAAGTAAGAACTTGTCTGGATGGCATACTGTAGCTGCTATTTTAATAACTGATTTCTCGGTGTCCAACCCAGACATCTAAACAGGTAAACTTAACACCTGGGTCATCTGGAAAATGTCTTGTGCAAAATTAGAATCACTCCAAGGACTGTGATGATAATTTCCCAGGTAATTTTTTTTAGATCCTTTCCTGAATTTTCGGCTTTTTTGTAGCTCTGAATGCTGGTTGCTGCCCCTGCTAAGAGAAACATTTTAGTTTTATTCTACCCAAACCAGTGAGAAAAATTAAACACAAAACTTTACTTGCAGAAGTCTGACAAGTGGTACAGAGGCCTTTACAGAGAAAATAGTTAATTTAGAGCCTCAGTTTTGAACATTTCAAAGAAGGAGGGAAATGCTTGGAAATGTGTCTGCATTTATAGAAAGATTCCTCTGAAATATAACTTTTCTCTTTCCGCCAATGTTAATGCTGACTTTTATCTAAATACATACTTTGAAAAATTGCATTCCACGTTGATAATGTACAACATACAATCATAATGGAGCCTGCCTATTATGGCTGTATGTCACCACGGTCCTAAAAAGTGCTATTCGCATGACCAACCAGATTTTGCAATGTTCGTTGTGACAATGTTCGTTAAGCAAGTCCCACAGTCATTAACTGAATCCATGGTTCGCCGAGGGTGTGGTTTTGCAGAAAACATCAGACGTGGCACTTTGCAGCAAAATGGTTGCACAACACAGTCAACGTGACCACCGGACACTGCAAACAGCCGTAAAGGTAGCCGGGTTGCCAAGCACCTGGACTTTGGTCATGTGACCAGGAAGTGGCCTGACTGTTGGTAGCTACAGTCCCCTTTTTTGAGTTGGTCATAAGTCAAGGACTACCTACATGGGAACCACACTGCAATATTTTGAAAAGGGCAAAGTCCGATGCACGTATACGATACAATTCTCTAAATATAAAGATATGAGCACAGTAAATCCTTATTTAAAAAGCAGATGATGAACCTATTCTTCATCTACTGGGGTTGGACCACATGTTTTCAAATGGCTGATGCGTTCTTTTTTTTTTTTTACAGTAATAATCGGGTTTTGCTTCCATGAAAGCCAGGGGGGGCTTTGCATCCCAATTAAATGGCCTTGCTGATTTCAGTCACTTTCACTGACCAAAGATAAACTTTGCATCAGGGTTTCCTGGGGAGTAAGTTGCCCTGAATTCAGCCTGCCAACAATTCATTGCCTTGAATTCAATCTGCAAGCAAACTTTCACCGGATTTCATGATGCCTTTGAATCCGTGTCAAGCAAATATAAACCTGGATCAAGTTTACTCGAATGCAGGGGTATGGCATGCTGTTTTAGCCCAGATGTGTGATGCCCAATCCATGAAAGACAGGAAATGACCACTTGGCTGAAGTAAACGTGAAAGAAAGCCCTAAACACGAGCCAATAGTTTATTTCCAGGGATGACTGTTTCTCTAGCTCAGTGTTTCCCAACCTTGGCAACTTGAAGATATCTGGACTTCAACTCCCAGAATTCCCCAGCCAGCGAATGCTGGCTGGGGAATTCTGGGAGTTGAAGTCCAGATATCTTCAAGTTGCCAAGGTTGGGAAACACTGCTCTAGCTGGTTTGTTCTTGGAAGAAATTAGCTTTTCTTCTTTGAATTGAATGGAAGCAATTGCTGTCCATTGGGCAGTACTCCCTGATCAATTGTCTTGGCCAGGAAGAGTCAAATCATCCAGGTTAAGAAACTCAAGATGGTATCCACAACAGAGTGATTGATGCTCTGGCCATTTTTATGGGCAATGTGATGCTCATAAAAAACAGGTAGAACTTCAATGTGGTGGCCACCTAGACCTATTTTGACTATCCCATGGACCTGTCTGAAGAAGACAGGTACGTAAAAGGAGAAGTTAAGAGTCTCATTTGCATCTCAGGTAGTCTTGCATTTATTATCTCTTTTGTATCTACTGCCAATCTTATCTTGATCCACAACCTGGCTTCACAAAACCGACTGCCCCAAAAAAGTTCTGGTTAACGTACCAGCAGGTCCCCATATCTTTGCATCTCCTAGTGGTGCGTGGTTCTTTAAATTAATGAAAGGTTGATTGTGCCTTCCAAATTGAGAGCAAGCTATAAAATGCAGGACACAACAACTAGATTTCAAGGCTGTTTTTTCCCCCAAACTTCGCCCCTTGATGTGTGGACTTCACTTCCCAGAATTCCCCCGCCAACCTGTTTTAAAACCTTGGTTCTAAATTTTGGCTTCCATAAATCAAAATGAGAACTTGAAAGACACATTAAGCCAATGACTTCAATTATTGAGTCAGGATAAGGTGATGAAAGGATCTTACTTGTTATTCAACTTTTAGGGCTATTTCAGAATTTGTTGTGTTTTTCCCAGCACCAAAAAAACTGGGGTCATGACAAGTTCCCCAGATCTGAGACTATATGAAATTTAAATATGGTGTTGAAAGTAGACTAGAATTACAGCTGTGAAATGTCTGTTTTTTTTAAAAAATATCACTGCTCATTTCCTTCCATCTTAGCCTTGTCTAGTTTTTTTTTTAAATGATGCAAAAGCAGGAAGCAATACTTATAAAGATAAAATTCTTAAATACCTGTTTTGGGGAAGAGGTTATTCCAAAGGGGATTAAATATGGCGAGTATTATTTTTCTCATTTCCCTAAAACACTGGAATTTTTTTAAATGCCAAGAGAGATATGAAGGAAACTTAGTGAAGCTGAAAGAGGTCTTAAAGAGTAAACTAATAACTATTTAAAAAAGCTATTAAATTCAACTGAAACAAGCGACTGTTTGGCCAAAAATAACTTTTTTTCTTAGCTATGAAATAAATCAATGGGCAGAAATAATACCAGGACATAGAAATAATTTTACATTTTTGTACAGTTCCTATTCATTTAAAAGAAATTGTTTATAGTATTCTTTCTACTTACGGTACCTATTTCACATTCTTCCCAGGCCATGCTATTCACATAACTGTGGTTTGCAATATTATTGAAATGTTGAAGATGCTAATTGTATATTGATACACAAGAAGGATTTTCAAATGTTTACACATTTGCTGCTAAGGTTATCCATTTACTTTTTTACAACTGCAGAAGTTGCCAAAACATTGCAAGTAAAAAGAAATTAAATTGCCGCCAAAATACAAAACACAACATAATTTTCCTTGCTTTCTTGTTTGGCATGTTTTGCATCATTCTAATATTATCCCTGGTTTATATAATACATTTCAGTAATTTTTAGGAAATATTTTGAATAGGCTTTTGCATTAAAGCTGTAATTGGCTACCATAAAATTAGTAACAGCCACTTTTCCTTTTGCCTGGTTTTTCTCTCTTTTCTTTCTTTTTTTCTTTTCCTGATTTCTGGACCCACCACACTTGGGAAGTCTGGAAATCAACTTATTTTTTTCCCCCAAGCTGATTATTCTAGGCTACAGAGTAATTTTTTTCTGCTCAGTTTACACAGAAAGGATCAATGGAACCCACTAAAGCAATTAGTAGAACAAATACCCCACTGTGAGCCTGTCTGGAGTTACATTTATGATGACTGCAATGTCCTGGGATAACCTGGTCCCCTTTTGTCATCTTCTGACCAGCCAAATCAACGGGGAAGCCAGATTCACTTAACGACCATGTTGCAAACTTACCAACTGCAATGATTCACTTAACGACTGTGGCAAGAAAGATGGTAAAAACGGGGCAAAACTCACTTAAGCAAATGTTTCACTTAGCAACATAAATTTTAGGCTCAATTGTGGTTGTACAGGTGGAGGACTACCTGTACTGGATAATTACCTCAATCTATGTCCCAAAGATGCTTTTTTTCAAGAGGGCAACTAGACTTATTGGCTTTTTTCTTTGGAGATGTTTCGCTCAGGGTTGGGTTCCACTTACCTTCGCCACTGGTTCGCATCGCGACATTTTGCGTGTGCGCGCACTTGCTCCGCTCGCGTGCGGGTCCCCTCATGGGATTTGGCTTCCGCGCATGCTCAGAAGCAGGAATGAGCCCAAAACACAGATGAGGAGCTGATCAGCTGTGCTTCGGGTGAAGAAATAAAGGTCAGAATTCACCCGCCAGCAGGAGGGCCCTTTTTCAAGCCGCGGAAGGGGAAAAATTCACACAAAATCCAAAAAAAAGATGGTGGCGAGCACGGACCAGCACCGACAGTGACATCACCAGCAGGTCGCTACCGGTTCGGGTGATCTGGTCCGAACCGGGAGGAACCCACCCCTGGTTTCGCTTTTCATCCAAGAAGCTTCTTCAGCTCTGACTGGATGGTGGGGTAGCTGAAGAACCTTCTTGGATGAGAAGCGAAACGTCTCCAGAGAAAAACCAAGAAAGTCCAGTTGCCTCTTGAAAAAAGCACCTTTGGGACAACCATGATTTGGAAGATTGAGACTCTCCGTAGATATTTACCTCAATCTATCCAACCATCAAGGAGGCTAACGAAAAGCAAAGAAAGACAAAAAGAAAAATAAAAGCCACATCCATGCAATCAAAACCCAGATTAAACTCTACACAGTATGACAATAAAATTCCCCAGTGGCTTTACAACACTTCCAACGGATTGTTTTTCATAAACTTTTTTTTGTTTTGTTTTTGGCTTTCATTCTGTGGTGTGTTGGTGCTGTTCTGCAGAGGTTCAACAGCACCAAAGTCTACAGTGGCAGGAAATGTATAAACATAATTTAATCCCAGTGATGTTTTCTTTTTCTGTGAACATGGCCTCCAAACGCCGAGATTGCAATGAACCATCAAAATTAATGGCTTCTGAACTGCAGCCACTAAGCTTTTTTCCCTTGATTTAAACTCCATCGCTCTGATTCATCCTTTGCTCAGTCAAAAGTAGGCCAAATGTAACAGCGAAGAAATATTTCATATAATCACTTTGGGAACTTTTTTTAAAAATGCAATCCCATCCCACCTGCAGCTTTATTTCTGCGGTAGCAAGAATCCACAGCTCTGCATCAAGAGAATATTTATTATTGAAACAACATCGTAAAGAGGCAACCACTGTGTTCTTCTGCAAAGAATCTGCAAACACCCAAAGAATTGCTGCCTTCGTTTTTTTTTTTCTTCAACCCAAATTCAACCATGACAATTTTGTAGATTTGTGAATGTATCTGCTAGAGCAGTGGTTCCCAACCTTTTTGTGATCGAGTACCACTTGGAGGTCCCGTACAGTCGCCGCGTACCACCTGGTTCCAGAGAAACTAAATTCGATCAGATATCACTTTATTTTGCTACGACGCGCACCTTCTCGCAAGGGTTCTACTGCGCGACTGCTGAGAGTTCAGAACAGTCACAGTTCCTTTTTTGGCCCCGTGCATCCAGCAACTGGATTCTCGGGCCGCTGGGACCAGGTGGGTGGCGTGTGGCAACAGTTGCAAATCGTTGCCAGATTATCTTGTGTTAGGCAGTAAACATTTTTGTGAAGTAAAAAGTAACTAACTAAAAATCGTTCATGACCCCGAAAGTGTTCGCGTACCACCTGGAAGGCCCTCGCGTACCACTAGTGGTACACGTACCACAGGTTGGGAACCACTGTGCTAGAGATTGTCTTAGGGCCCCTTTAGCACTAGCAAGAGAATTCTAACAATCCCCTGGAATCGATTCAACAAGGAAAAGGGATCAACCCCATTCTGCTTCCACTGGCCCCACTCCATTTGGTCTTCTTCTCATGGCCTGGCGACCTTGGAGATGTTGGGCCATAAGGAAGGAGAACTGATGTAGGAGCTCCTGCTTGAGGTGGGGGCTGGACTAAAAGACCACCAAAGGTGACTTCCAACTCTTGTTGTTCTGTATTCTGCCCCCAAAGTGGGGATGTCTGTGACCCAACTTTTCCTTCAAGAAGTTCTCCAGATGATTGTACACCGTGGACACGTTCTCACCTTAAAATACTCGGTATCGAGAAAAATAACTGCAGGCAAAAAAAAGAAGAGATACCCTGTAATAATGGGAAGATTAGTGGCAAAGCAATGATACCACATCTGGTTGGTGGCAGCTGCTTTCCTGTAGGTGGTGTTTTATGCAGTCCTTGCGCCACCTGCTGGACATTGTAGTCTTGATGGCAAGCAATCTCCAGCCCAGTTTTATAGAATGTTTTGTTTCGACTAAGTTGAGTTTTTAGGGAGAGAAAAAAAAAACACACACCCCTATTTCGGTTGAGTAATCTGAAGTATCAGAAGAGCAGATGCTGGATCTGTTTCTGAGCCACATCATTCCAGTAAAACCGTCCAAGGGAATATCTGGACTGCTTTCCGGGCACTTCATATTCTGAGTCGCACTTGGAAAAGGAAATGTTGAAAATAGCTCCTGGCTCTCGAAACATGACAGTGGAAAGGCAGGCTGGGAATCTAAGGCTTGGAATGCCACCCAACACCTGGATGGACAGGATCTAATAATGCTTCCCCAGGGATTTGCAAGGAACCAGCACTTTATTATGTACAATAGGGCTCTCCCACCCCCTGTTTATATGCAGTAGCAAAGAATAACCAACCCCGGGGTTTAGTAGCCTGAATTGCAGTTTCCGTTTTGAGATGAAAACTTTGCTTTTCTTGAAATGGTCCAAAATGGTAGAAGTCTGAAAAGCAAATCACCTTTTGAGATTCTAATAACTAAATTCATTCTGAAAGAGAATCCTTCCTTTCTTTCTCCCTCCCTCCCTCTCTTCTCCCTTCCCTTTCCTCATCTTCCTTCCTTCCTTCCTTTCCTCCCTCCCTCTTTTCCCTTCTCTTTCCTCATGTATTTATTTGTTTGTTTGTTTGTTTGTTTGTGAGATTTATATACCGCCTCACAGTGCAAGCACTCTCTAAGTGGTTTACACCAGTAAGCAATGTATATTTATATTGCCCCCAACAATCTGGGTCCTCATTTTACCTACCTCGGAAGGATGGAAGGCTGAGTCAACCTTGAGCTGGTGAGATTTGAACAGCTGAACTGCTGAACTAGCAGTAGCCTGCAGTGCTGCATTTAACCACTGCACCATCTCGGCTCTTCATTATTGAATATGAATCCTCGGAAGGATGGAAGGCTGAGTCAACCTTGAGCCAGTGAGATTTGAACCGTTGACCTGCGGATTACAGTCAGCTAAAGTAGCCTGCAGTACTACACTCTAACCGCTGCGCCACCTCGGCTCTTTTTGACTCATCTTCCTTCCTTCCCTTCCTTTCTCCCTCCCTCCCTCCCTCTCTTCTCCCTTCCCTTTCCTCATCTTCCTTCCTTCCTTCCTTTTCCTCCCTCCCTCCCATCCATCCATCCATCCATCCATCCATCCATCTTGATTTTTCTCCATCTGCTTTGAGAGCACCTCAGCCTGCCTGGTGCAAGTCCATTTCTTAAAATATTGAGCAGTCAAACCGTTGACTTGGGTTAGATACTGCACTAAGCCTTCACATCATTGCCTTGGTTTTTAGTTTACTGTGTTAATAAGACTCAGAACTGTGGTTTGTGCTACACGGCTCTTGAATCATGATGCTGCGTGAATGCAGGCACTTGTAGCTTGCATAATAAACCATGCTTAACAAACCATGGCTCAAGGACATAAACTCAAGGCTGGAGAAAAGTCTGTATAGCACTTCTCTGTTGCAAACCCATGGCAATCTTGATAAGCCTCTTTGTGAATTCCTTCTTCTATCTGGCACGTATAATCTAAGAAAGAGAAGGAAGAATATTTTTTTCTGTTTCTCCTATTGTGTTGGTGGCTTTTCGAACCCTTGCATGAAACTCTGGCTTTCTTTTGGGGAGTAAAGGAAAGAAATCAGCAGAGGAAAGAATAGAGTAGAACAGTCTGCGAGTTTTCTTTTTCTTTCTTTTTAAAAAGCAACATTCTACAACCTTGGGAATGTTTATTTTAATGCTTTCTGAAAGGCCCACCTCTCTCGAGGCACAATAATATACTTAAAATACACTTAGAAGCACACCCTGGAGGTATGAAAAAGATTTCCAACTCTTGGATTTTAAAGTAAAGAAACATTTCATTGCTTATTTTGACTTCTTGCCTGAGATCAGCTGCGAAAGAGCTTCTGTTGAGAAAGACTACAGCCAAATTCAACTTTTTGTTCCAACAAAGCAAAGAAACACACACACGCACACACACAGAGGCACACACTCACACTTTAAAAATGCTTTGCTTTTGTTTTGCCTAAGCATTCGTCAGTACTTTCTAAATTTAGGCTTTCTCTCAACAATCCCCTGCAGAGAAAATTATGATTTGAGGCTTGAGACTCCCTGGTCAAGCGGGCAGGGGAATATCCAATAGCCCACTCCAGCCCTCTGGGGAGCAAACTGTGGGACTAGAGACCTAACTACCTGGAGGGCACCTGGTTGCAGAAGGTCATGTTTAGCAGGAGGGGAAAAAATGTAAGACCTGTCCTTCCTTCTGATTTTCCAAATAATTCTGTAGTGAACAAAGATATGGACAACTTGTTTTTGTGGGGTGTTTGGTGTTCTCTCAGCTTGGTTGCTTTCTTGCAGACATTTCATGACCCAGCTAGGTAACATTATGAGTGCTAGAAAGGAACATGGTGTGGGGGGAGGAGGAGGAGGAGGAGTGTAGAATATAGGTAATATTTTAAAGATGGTATCTAGTTGGTCATGAAACCTTCGCACCAAGTTCAGAGAGCATCAAGGTCTCCACAGTTCAACCCTGAGCTACAAATATTTTTTTTGGCAAGCAAAGAACTCTTTCCTTAATAACTATCAACTCAGTAGCACTTGCCTTTCTATAAGTTATACAATAAGGATCCGAGACGGAAAGTGCCACCCCAACAGATGATAGGCACTACTCAAGAGTTGTGCTATGCAAAGGAACTTGGCAGAAGGGAGAGGCTAGCCAAAGAACAAAGAGGATCTTTTCTTCTGCAATCCAACAGGATGTATTAACATCTTCAAGTCTTGATGCAAATCCCAGGTCTGGTATCTTCTCACCTTGCATGGACCACAGATAACAAGACACTGAATCAGGGTTGCTTTGTGATGTGTGTGTGAGGACGTATGCCAATTACAGCCCTTGGCATTTTGCTGCACATCCTTCTCCAGCAAACGTGACCACCTATGAAGGATGTTGGGAGTTTTAATTCAATTCTATCCAGAAAATTGCAGTCGTTGCCCTAATCTGCTCTACAGCTTCACCACACTTCCTCCCCTGAATCATGTGAAAGCTTCAAAAGGCCAAGAGAATCTCTGTCAGATAAATCATCGAACCGTCCGGATGTATCACATCCTCATCTCCAGTAGGCCACCTCAGCAGAGGGCCAACATTTCAGATGGCTGCCATTTTACTGTCAAAAGGAACTCTCTTTCAGCAGGTCCTTCTCCATCAACGCGGTCCAGGTGTCATCTTGCCCTGCTGGTTCCTGGCCCATTCAACCCTCAACGAATGTCCTTGGAGAGATAAGCCTTTCAACGCTGCCATGGCCTCTTCAGCCTTGGATTTATCACTGTAGCTGAGGAAGGCTTGATGTTGTGCGCCTCGCCAGGAGAGCCTTGCTGGAGTCACATGGTGCGTTTTGAGGGCCTCCTTTAAGTCACTCACCCTGGTTCCAGAGGAGATGTTGCCCACGTAGACAGTGGCAGGAGCACTGAGGTGGCCTCTTTCATCTGATAAAGCCTCTCCTTCTCGCCTTGGTTGGGCCAAGCTGGTCTCCGCCTGCGACCTACTGCCTTCTGGGAAGTTCTCACTGGCTACGCTCGATGTCTCCTCAGCGGTCAAAGGATCGGGCTGCTCATCTTTGAGGAGAACATCTTTGCCTTCCAGCTTCTCTCTGCCGTGAAGAATCTTGAGGACTGGGATTCTCTTCAGAGTTTCCTGGCTGATCTAAAAGGAAGAGAAACATAGTTAAACAAAGTTCAGGGTAACAATTATACCTACCACCCAATTTTTCCAGGAGCATCATGAGGGCATCAAAAGATGCTTAAGATAAGACCAATTAGTCTGAAGAACAAGATGCTGCCAGGGAGGGGTGTGTGTGTGTGTGTGTGTGTGTGTGTGTGTGTGTGTGTGTGTGTGTGTGTGTGTGTGTGTGTGTGTGTAGACTCTGAGCTTGACCAACTGCCCTGTCCCATTGTCCTTACAACTCTTTGCATAGAAAGAAGCCACACCTGTCTGTCTGCCTCTACCTATCTCCATGCATTCATGCATGCATGCATCAATCAATCAATCATCTCTCTCTCTCTCTCTCTCTTTCTCTCTCTCTCTCATCTATCCATCCATCCATCCATATCCATCTCTTTCCCCCATCCATATCTATCTATCTATCTATCTATCTATCTATCTATCTATCTATCTATCTATCTATCTATCTATCTATCTATCTATCTATCTATCTATCTATCTATCTATCTATCTATCTATCTATCTATCTATCATCTGTCTGCCTCTCTCCCCCACCCACCCAATCAAATTGACATACTGGAGCTGTCCATTTCTCCCAAGGGGACTCATTTATCCTAATCCTGAAATCTAACTAGCAATTCTGAATGTGAAGAAGGTAGTAAGTTCCTCTGCAGCTGTGAAAACTTACACAGGGGAATAAGAATAAAGAAGGGAAGGTCCTTTTTGAAAAATGTAACTGTCTCAGGGCTACTTCTATTGAAAATTCTTCTGATGTCCCATCAGGTAGCATTTGCCATCACAATCAAAGTCCCTGTATTTTCCTTTTTCCTCCCTCCTGTCTTCTCTGCTAGGGTGGGGAGAGACTCTCGTCCTGCTCCAGATCCCTGGCTGGAGAGGTAGCCATGCTGGGATCAAAAAGGACTCCCTCCATCAAAGAGACAGATGGGAGCGCCTGGAGAGAAATCTTTTGCCTTCGGGCAGAATGGAGGCTTTCATCTCCTCCTTTTCTCTGATAAGTGAAGATCGGCCAGATAAGCGGGCTCTCGGCTGCAGACCGATCTCTCGTCTGCTGGGGTGTCAAAATTGGCACCAAGATGAAAGTGTCTCTGGAGCCTTGGACAGAAGCTGACAGATTTCTCTTGCCATTAGAGGCCAGGGAGCCCAAAATGGCCAAGAACATTTTTATGGAGATTGAATTCCAACACCAGAGGGATATGTGTGTGTGTGTGTGTGTGTGTGTGTGTGTGTGTGTGTGTGTGTGTGTGTGTGTGTGTGTGTGTGTGTGTCTGTGTCTGTGTGACAGGAAGAGATGGAAGGGAGACAGGAATGTCCATGGTTGAGCGCAGGGGCAGCCAAGGCCATCCTTGGTAGAAACACGAAAGAAGGGATGAAAGTCACCTAGAGACAATCTAGCTAGGTTTGTGTTTCTCAACCTTGGCAACTTTTAAGAGGTCTGGACTTTTAACACCCAGAATTCCCAGTCATGGAGTTGCAGAGGAAACCTACCTTATTCCACATAATTCCCCAAGGTTTTGGCCGCTTGCATTCTGTCTTGATGATCCTTGTTGGGGTAAGGATATAATCCACAGTTAGATCGTGGTCATCGAGAAGCTCTTCTGGGATATCCACTACCTAGTAGAGATGGCAAAGTGTAGGATAATCACACAGGGGATCCTTTAGTACCTTCAAAGGATATTTTTCACTGAATCAAAGCATTTCCCTCACCCCATTTCTACAATCTGGGGTCTCTCCAGAAATATGAACTTCAGTGCTGGAGCTTCCCAGCCAGCCTGGCCATTTCCAAAAATCTGGAAGTTGATTTTCATGGGACAACCTGAGAAGGTGTCCAAGTTGGAGAAGGCTGATTTGAGGTCCTAAGGATCAGCACCAGAACCGTGACTTGGGCCCAGGAATTTGGACAGTAGATGAAGCTGTCTTAGAGACAGAACCGGCAGAACTAGAGTCCACTTTGCTCAGAATGATTTACCTTAATTAAGAGAACGTTCTCTAACATTGCAAGCAAAGAGCACGGGACTTTCTGAAACAAATCGTGTTGATTGTTCTACTTAAATGAGCACCAGTCCTTTACTAGAGCTATTGCAGCTGATATAGTAATGGAATTGTGACTCAAATTACTTTTTAGATTACATAAAATTAGTGTGTTGGTGGTATTCTGGAAGCCATTGAGAAGAGGGCTATCTCTGTCACTGATTAAAGTGAGCTGGACCACCACATCTTTTAATGAGAAATGTTTATCTTAGACCAGTGTGTCAGGGTTCCAAGTAATACACCCATAGCAAACAGAATTCCGAAGCAAGTAGGTTCCTCAAAGAACATGTTTATTGGATATATCATATTGGCACAGGCTGGTGAAAACCGACTCTAAAGGTTCCAGTGGTTTTCGCCTAATTAAAAGTAAAGTTTCCCCCCCTTTCCCAAACAATCAGTCACATGGTCCAATCCGGTCGCCTGGAAACTTCACTCCTCCTCTTTCCAGTCACCTGAGGGAAACGTCCTTGGTTCTCAGGAGAAACAATTTTGTTTTGGCTGCAAAACCCCTAGCTATTCCCCCCCTCCCTATCCCTCAGCGCAATTGTGGCAACACTGAAGCCTCCAAGATGGCCCCCGGACAGGCCAGCTTCAGAATTGACACAGTTTCTCAACCTCGCCAGCTTTAAGAAGGGAAGACTTCAACTCCCAGAATTCAACAGTTGAAACTCACACACCAAAGTTTCTAAGTAGGGAAACTATGCCTGAAATCTCTCTCCCTCCCCCCCAAATGTTTTTAGCTCCTTTGCCATAACCATTACCTGACAATCATGAACTGCTGTGATGACTGCTGTCCTCTGCCCTACTGCTCCCATAGAAACCATCATGGCATATTCCATGTCCGCGAAGCCTTCTCCTTTCCCGATCCGCCAGCCTACAGTAAGAAAATGGAGCACCTGTCAAAAACAGGAATTCAAAGACCAATTTACAGTTGGGCCAAAAGGAAGGACAGGTGAGGTCCCCTGTTGTGGCCTGCTCGCAGCTTGTGCAGTCTGGGCCCTTGCAGCCTTCAGTGTCTCATGGCAGTGCTGAGAACGGAGAGGCTACTAATCCGTTCCAGAATGCCAGAGCACGCTGGGCGGCCAAGAGGCAGAAAGGTCTACTCCAAAGGAGGTCTACTCGGGAGTGAGACCTGGGGCTAATTGGCCACCATGCCCTTAAGTCTATTTAAGAAGAGTTGATGCAGCTGGGAAGTTGTAGAGAACAACATTGGAAAATCCCGTCTTGATCAGAGTTTGTTTGGTGCTTCTCTGTCGCGTTTTGTTAACAGAGGCTGAACTTTGCCAACTCTAGGAGCTTTACCAAGTCAAGAAACTCCGTAAGATAAGTGGACTTAATTGGCTTGTCATTGTTGGCGACTTCTTTGAACTAATACCCGATACTAATGAAGTGAATTAGTAGCTGGGGGTTTGCCAAGAAAGTTTGTTTGTAACATTGGTGTGTGCAGCCTGTACGGATAAAAGATTATTAGTAAAAATCTTACTGTAACCTGCTTGTGTGGCTGTGTGCTTTGTGGGGACAGAACATCCCCTCTCTTTTCCCCAAGCTGGTTTGAAGTCCTCCCGATATGCAAATATCTCATCAAATCCCCTCTGAAATTGTCCTCCAGGGATCTGGTAGAGCCCATCATTTTGCTTGGAGAGGCCCAAGGAGTCTCAAATGTTAGCAAGGACTAAGATGAAGAAACAAAGGCTGCGTGATAATGAGACGTTTCTGATATTCCCAGGTTGGACAGCCACTAACCTTTCTCAGAGACAGCCACAGATCCCACCACAATCAGATCCACGTGGACTTTTGCATCTAACCCTACGGGGACACTATAATCTCTGACACCCTAAAGAGAGAGAGGGGGGGGAGACAAAGAACAGACATGATAATCAGAAGGAAAGTACTTCTGAAATCTTTCCTTTCTACGTCTACATCAGGAGTGTCCAATCTTAGCAATGTTAAGACCTGTGGACTTCTACTCCCAGAATTCTCTGCTGACTAGGGAATTCTGGGAGTTGAAGTCCACAAGTCTTAACGTCGCTAAGGTTGGACACCCCTGCTCTGCTTGGACACTAACAATTCAGGCATTCAAGTAAATAGGAACCACCGCTGGATCTGACATCACTTGATAATATCTGTTAGCAACTAAGATGCTCTAATTTTCTAGGTTGATTTTTGGTTACAATAGATTAGGGCAGAACATAGATCTAGGTTGTCATTTCAATACAAGCCCTCTACTATAGGGTATCAGTCAGAGGTGAAATGCAACCGGTTTGGACCGGTTCACCCGAACCGGTAGTAAAATATGCTACCGGTTCGGGTGAATCAGTATATCCGACCATCAGCTTTGCGACGATCAGTTGATCAGCGGATTTCCTGCTTTCTAGCTAATCTAAATCGCGCGGCACAGCTGATCCCCCTCTCGCTGTTCTACTTACCTTTGCAGACCCTGATGGCTTCAAAATGCTCCCTTTTCAGTGCTGCACAGTAGTGCCTTGGGTGCGCATGCATGCGCAAAGCGCATGCAAAGAGAACCGGTAGCAGACTTCAGAGGATTTCACCTCTGGTATCAGTACGATCTAACCCTAAGCAAATATATGGTAGATGGGCCTTTTCCAGAAGCGGCTGTGATGTCCTCACATCAGTTCTACTAACGGGAAGACTTCATGGGACTCTGAATTTCCAGAGACTTTGCCCTTCTGGATCCAGGGAAGTAGAAACTCTCATTCATGTCCTCCTACATTGTCCTTTAATGATGCTCCAAGGCATGGTCTGATCTCCTCAAACATCTCTAAATTTGAGGGTCATACTCATACATCTTACCATCATTATTTTTTAAGGGATGCCAACCCCATACTCACATGTCAGGTGCCCAAATACCTTTGCCAAGTTATACAACTGGGCAAAACATTTTAAATTAGGTATGTCATTTTATTGTCCTGTTTTCCCCTCTCCTATCCCAAGAACGAATTCAGTCAAACTATCTTTTTTTATTCTAAAGGCTGGACAAAGACTGTAATAAATATGCTTGATTTGTCATTTCGACACAAGAGGGCACCAGAGTGCCGCGTTGAAGTAGACGGATAAAAGAGGACTTTCGAAATCAGCCACACACTATGCAATCCCGCCTCACTTGTTTCTGATACTTACTTGGGAGGTAGCACATTTTCTTAGTGTCTCCTTAGTGACCCCAGGAGGAGGCACAATTCGGTTGAACAGCCCAGTACGCAAACGTGGGGTGGGCACCAGGAGGATTTTCCTGGCCTGCAAGAAAAGGAAATAAGTCAATAGACCAGCCTTCCAATTGTAACCGTGGGGTGCTTTCTGAACTTGATTGTTTTCTTGCTTTCTTAGAGATGTTTCATTACCCAACTAGATAACATCACTAGTCCTGACACTGATGATGATGCCTAGTTAGGTAATGAAACATCTGCAAGAAATATTTAATGTTGCATATTGTAACAGCGGCAAGAATTGCATACGTGCAACATTGGAAGGATATTCAAGTGCCCTCGAAGAATGCAATAATGGCAAAGATATATGACTGTGCTGAGATGGACAGACTAACTATTGAACTTAAGGGACAAAAAGACTCAGAATACTATGAAATATGGACAAAATGGTACGATTGGACAAAAAAAAAGATCTTACAAACATGAATTAAATAATGTATGAATTTTGTAAATTTAATAACAATGTATGGAAATGGGTGTATATTTGTGTAGAAATATTATGATGTTTTAAAATGGAAAATTAATAAAGAAATTTAAAAAAAGAAACCTCTGCAAGAAAGCAACCAAGCTCAGAGAGCATTAAAACCCCCACAGTCGTTGTTGTTGCTGTTGTTGTTGTTGTTGTTGTCCTCCTCCTCCTCCTCCTCCTCCTCCTCCTCCTCCTCCCCCTCCTCAACTCCACTTTCCTCTAGCATTGATGATGCTCCCTAACTGGGTCATGAAATGTCTGCAAGAAAATCAGCAAGGTCAGAGAATATCAAGGACTCCTCCTCCTCCTCCTCCTCCTCCTCCTCCTCCTCCTCCTCCTCCTCCTCCTCCTCCTCCTCCTCCTCCTCCACTCCTCACACCCTACCAGTGGTGAAATCCAATTTTTTTTACTACCGGTTCTGTGGGCGTGGCTCGGTGGGCGTGGCAGGGGAAGGATACTGCAAAATCTCCATTCCCACCCCATTCTGGGGCGAGCCAGAGGTGGTATTTGCCGATTCTCTGAACTACTCAAAATTTCCACTACCAGTTCTCCAGAACCTGTCAGAACCTGCTGGATTTCACCCCTGCACCCTACTCCCTTCTTGCACTGATGATGTTCCCTAGTTGGGTCATGAAACATCTGCAAGAAAACAACCAAGCAAGGAGAACACCCAGGACCCTGCAGTTCAACCCTGACTAACTCTCCCCCACTTAACACACACACACACACACACACACACACACACACACACACACACACACGGAAATGGTAAAACAAGTCAAAAGGAAGCATTTCCTCACACAATTCATGATGGACTTATGGAAGACATTGAATGAGATGGTGAGGACAATTTTGAAGACCACAAGAACGGAACAAGCAAAAGTTATGGGAAAGGAGAATATTCATTGGAGGCAGTGGTTACAATGACTAAGTAGACTATATATTTGGAACAATTAGAGCTTCATAAGGTAGGGACTGCTTTTTGGGACCTTTGAGAGAAGACTATCTCTGGTCTGCTTTCGTTGAGCAATGAAAACTTGTTTACCTGGAGCACGGACAGACGGATCCCCTCCAGAGGTTTGTCCGGATCCACCTTCACCTCCCTGGCTTGATCAAACCCCTCCCAGCTTTTGATGAACACACCCATTTGGAAAGATCCCTGCAAGGCAAAACATGACCTACTCACTTCCAGTGTTAAAAAGCGGATGCCCTTCTGGGGAGAGTCAGGGTTGGCTTTGATTATCCTGGCATTCTGGAATTCCCCCAAATCTGAAATTCCCATGGAGGCGAGAGAAGCTCCCTGTTGGGTAAGACAGCTCACATCAGTGAGGGATCCATACAACTATGGACACTGTCTTCTTTCCAGTTATCTATCTAGGCTGCTGTTCTCAACATTGAGATCTTGAAAAGGTGTGGACTTCAACTCCCAGAATTCCCCAGCCAGAAAAAAACTGGGTCACAGAGCTGTGGTGGTGCAGTGGTTAGAATGCAGTACTGCAAGCTAACTCACTGCTCACTCCAGCAGTTCGATCCTGACCGGTTCAAGGTTGATTCAGCCTTCCATCCTTCCGTGGTCAGTAAAATGAGGACCCATATTGTTGGGGGCAAGAGGCAGACTCTGCAAACCGCTTAGAGAGGGCTGTAAAAGCACTTGGAAGTGGCATATAAGTCTATGTGCTATTGCTATGCCTCTTCAAGTTGTCAAGGTTGAGAAACATTACTTTAGATGGAGCCTGGGCATTGTATGGCCCACAGCTTGTCCCAGTCCTGCCCGTGTTGGTGGGTGGCATCAGTGAGGAGTGGAGTGTCAGTGGTAGGGGGAAAGGCAATGGCACTTTTTCTCCCCCTTCTTTTCTTTAGACTTGTCTTTTACTTTATGACAAATCTTTTAATAAAATTTACATTCGTTTCTGTGCGCAAGAGACACAAAGACCATGCAGGGCTTACCAGAATGCCCCTTTAAATGTAACGAGGCTGAAATGCTTGAATTAATTAATATGAAAATCCATTCATAGTTACCATGGCTGCACCCATGATTTTAACAATTTTCCTCTTGTGTGAGATTAAAAAGTAGAGTTTGGGCAGGTTTGAGAATTGAATGAGAAGCTTTGAGACCGCTAGTATTTGGGTCCTCTTAATTAACTGGAAGCATTCTCTACTTCTTGATTATAATAACTAAAAGAGTATTCTGGAATTTAACTTTATGTCTTTAAATGTATTATTAGCAATAGCAAGAGCAATAGCACTTAGACTTATATACCGCTTCATAGTGCTTTACAGCCCTCTCTAAGCGGTTTACAGAGTTCAGCATATTGCCCCCAACAATCTGGGTCCTCATTTTACCGACCTCAGAAGGATGGAAGGCTGAGTCAACCTTGAGCCGGTGAGATTTGAACAGCTGAACTGCTGAACTAGCAGTAGCCTGCAGTGCTGCATTTAACCACTGCACCATCTCGGCTCTTCATTATTGAATATGAATCCTTAAACGTTCTTATGGATGCAGAGTTGGGAAAGGGGAGAGGATAGGAGAGAAATACCTTGAAATTGGGAATCCGATGGTGGACCGGTCTTGGGAAATCAGCCAGGTTATTGGCTTCCATGTAATCCCAAATTTTGTTTCGGAGGTCCCATTTGGAAACTCCGCATGAGGGAAAGAAGAAGAAAAGAGACCAAAATGACACCCCTACGTTGTTCCAATCCTGTTGGGGTTAGCTTTAAATTGCATGTTTGGTTACATCGCTATCATTTTGCTCCTAGCACACTTTAAAATTTATTTTTAAAATTATTTTTTACTCTCAGGAATGCCAAGCATTTTCTCCTGTGACTGGGGATGATGGGACATATAATCCAACTCTCTTAGGAAGGCACCTGTTTAGTAAAGGATGAAGGATGAAGCAGTTAATAGCAATAGCAAGAGCAATAGCACTTAGATTTATATACCGCTTCATAGTGCTTTACAGCCCTCTCTAAGCGGTTTACAGAGTTCAGCATATTGCCCCCAACAATCTGGGTCCTCATTTTACCGACCTGGGAAGGATGGAAGGCTGAGTCAACCTTGAGCCGGTGAGATTTGAACAGCTGAACTGCTGAACTGCAGTGCTGCATTTTAACCACTGCGCCACCTCAGCTCTTTAATGAATTAATGAATGCTGTGTTTCTCAACCTTGGCCATTTGAAAATGTGCGGACTTCAACTCCCAGAATTCCACAGGTCGAGTCTTCTTCTGTCCCCCTGCTGGCTGGGGAATTCTGGAAGTTGAAGTCCAGACATTTACAAGTTGCCAAGGTTGAGAAACACTGAATATGAGTATTTGAGGGGCTGCCACAAAGAAGAGAGGGGTCAACTTGTTTCCAGAAGCACCAGAAGGGCAGGACAAGGAACAATGGATGGAAACTAATGAAGGAGAGAAGCAACCTGGAATTGAGGAGAAACTTCCTGACAGTGAGGACAATTAACCAGTGGAACAACTTGCCTCCAGAAGTTGTGGGTGCTTCATCACTGGAGGTTTTTAAGAAGAGACTGGACAGCCACTTGTCTGAAACGATATAGGGTCTCCTGCTTGAGCCAGGGGGTTGGACTAGAAGACCTCCAAGGTCCAGCTCTATTCTGATTCTGAATTAATGGAAGCCACCTCACTCAGGCAACCATCAGCTAAGTTCATCGGCAGGGGCTGCATAGTTCCGATGCAGTAGCAGGCTAGTTCGTGAGAATGCACCCAAATCCGGGCAGACAGGAGGGTCAGTCCCCAAATCTTCTGATTGCCGAGCAAAAGATCGGTTCCTGTCCCTTGCCTCCCTTCCCTTCCTCTAAAATCCTTCCTCTTACCGGAGCTTCCCATTCGCTCCATGTTCCTTGTCGGCTGCAACCTCCAGAGCGAGAGCAAAGATCCGGAAGTCAATTACATTGTATCCCAGCGCTTCATCCATCAGTTACATTGTAGCGCCTCCTCTGAGCTCCTTCGGTCACGTGGTTGCTCTGACTACGGCAGCCGAGGGGGGACAAGCCATCGAGCGTCTCCTGCCGTTCAGTACCCTCACCAGGACGGCTGGCCAGGATTAAAGGGGTGCCTCGCTGGTGGGTCAGCATCTTTTCCTCCTGTGAACCTCTAGATTTTCGGGAAAGAAGAAGTTTAAATCCATCCTTCCTTCCTTCCTTCCTTCCTTCCTTCCTTCCTTCCTTCCTTCCTTCCTTCCTTCCTTCCTTCCTTCCTTCCTTCCTTCCTTCCTTCCTTCCTTCCTTCCTTCCTCAAAGCATCCATACTCCTTCTTTGGGGGTTAATGGACGGAGAAGGATAGGAGACAGATTAACAGAGTTGGAAGAGACCTTGCAGGCCATCTAGTCCAACCCCCTGCCCAAGCAGGAGACCCTACATCTGCCTCTACCTAGGATTGAACTCACAACCTCCTGATTGTGAGGCATAGGCATCTCAAGGAAGCCCGTTCAATTCAATTCCTCTGCGTATTAATAGCCTCCTCAAATTCGGTTACTGGGGTTTGCTCCATTCCCCCAGTTGCTAATCTTCATGGGGTACTAAGCCATGCTGTCTGGGATTCGGAATGGGAAACTATTGCCCAGTCCTTCTGGAGGAGATGGAAGGCATGCCGGGATAGGGGATTTTGCCAGGGGCGAAATCCAGCAGGTTCTGACAGGTTCTGGAGAATCGGTAGCGGAAATTTTGAGTAGTTCAGAGAATCAGCAAATACCACCTCTGGCTGCCCTCCCCCCAGTGGGGTGGGAACGGAGATTTTGCAATATCCTCCCCCTGCCACACCCACCAAACCATGCCCACAGAACTGGTAGTAAAAAAAATGAATTTCACCACTCGTTTTCCAATTTTCCAAAATCCAATTTTCCCCATTTCAAAGTTAGCCCCATTTTTTGAGGGAGGGGGGCACAAATTACTCTGTCTTTTCCCTCCTCTCTTTGCAACATCTTGCCTGGCTAAAAGTTCGGGAAAGCGAAGTCTTGTTTTGTAACATTTTGGAATGTTCATCTTGTGAAACTTGCAACTCTTTGCTCCGTACAGATGCCATCAGGCCACAATAGTTATTTGCACATACCCTGTCTATCTGTCTGTCTGTCTGTCTGTCTCTCTCTCTCTCTCTTTCTCTCACACACACGTAATAAACACTTGTGTGTTTATTACTTGAGCGCATTAATCTTTTTTCAGTCACCTAATGGATAGGTGGAAGTTGAAGCCCACATATTTTAAAGTTGCCACAGTTGAGAAACTGTGCTGTCTTTGGATAACTATGAAGAGACTACAGATAATCACATCCATTATTAATGTATACAGCATTATAGCCAAATACATGTGTGTGTATCTGGATCCTTTTGCTGTCGGTTCGCTCAGGGTCGTGCCGTGCGCGCATGCACGCTTTGCACCCACAGCAATCAAAAAATAGCTTCTGTGCATGCACAGAAGCAAAATCCAAGATGGCGTCACCCACGAGGACACCGACAGAACCGGCTCCATGATGTCATCGCCGAATTACTAACGGTTCTAAAGAACCAGTTAAAACTGGTAGGAACCCACCTCTTGTGTGTATGTGTACTATCACAGTCCGTACACAAGGCGTCACTGTCTTCAAAGAGACTAAACTTTTTCCCCCCTAAAAAAGAGAGGTTACAATTCATTCTTTTGACCTCTAGAGGGCAGTACACTCCAGGGAGTGATGATTGCTGACAAATCGCAGCGGCTCCGCTGACTATATTGTGCTGCATTTACCTATTTCCAGCGGGGTGTGTGTGTGTGTGTGTTTGGGGCAAAGCGGCGCGCTTGTCCTCGCCCATAACTTTTGAGGTCTTTGCATTCTTGAAACAATTTCACAGGGCAGGGAATGGAAAGGAAGCAATGTGCGTAAAGATGCTAAACGCCGTTGACCCAGGCCGCGTGTTTTTCATCCCCGAAGAAGGGAAAGTTTGCGCCTAGACTTTAGGCAAACTCGCTCGCGCGGTGAAAGGGCCACATTTCCCCGTATTTTTTAATTTACAAGACAGGGTGGTGTCTTTTAGGATCAATAATTATGTGAATGCATGCGTCTGCAGGAATTTTATTTAAAAAGACAAAGGTGGTTGTTTTTTTTTGATCGTGTAATTTAAGAGAAAGCAATAAATATCTTTCTTTTATTTTGGGTAATTTAATACAAATGTCCTTTCCAGTAAATTAGCCTTCAGGAATGCAGGTAGAGCAAGTAAGAGCATTTATTCTCCAAGAAAAGAAAAGTTACTTTGTCCTTTGAACATTCTATCTATAAGGTCTTTCTTTACAGTACGTGATTATGATAAGAAGTAATGCATAAATAGATCTTTCCCCCACGTTTCTGCCTCACCCTTCTAGTTTAATTCCCAAACCGGACCAATTATTTCGTTCATATTTTTGACCAATATTTAATTAGACATTGGAAAGTTGAATTAATCTTTATCATCATTAAATAGAGCGGACAAAGCCTTTAAGAATACTGCAAACGTAACATTTTCTTGACACTTAATTTAACATTACTATTTTATTTAACTTTTTTTCATCTCTTTTCAAAAAAGGACACTTCCTCGCCCCCCCTTTCCCCCCGGGAAAAAAATCAAGTGAGAAAAATCGAAAAAGAGTTATTTTATTTTTTTGGAAGGGATTTTCCAGTCAGTTCAGCAAACTTCCTTTTAGTTTAAATAATTGTCCTTCAGTTCCCTGCATTTCAAAATACGAATATTCCTCTGAGTTCTTCCTCAAAAGAAGTCAGTTTTTCCGAAGCTGCTTTTTTTTCCTTTGTAACTTTCGTTGTAGTTTCCCAGCTTCGCTTCCCCAAATATAAACCACTCTGAACTGAGTAGAAAAAAAAACCCGTTCCTTTTATTACAAATAAAAACATTTAAAAGGGCATAGATCATTTTAAATTGGTTTTCATTTTAGAAGCATGCGCTAAGTGGATTACAGCCACTGTTTCTAAAATTGGGGAAACGCTCAGAAAGCAATCGGGCATCGATTTCACCCGTTTTATCTTGTCCCTCTTTTGAAAAAAAAATTGCAATTTTGGGCCACAATCCGTGCGAGAAAGTCCACACGATCACAATGTACAATATTCCTAGCTTAGGAACGCGCCTCCGACGCTCTCCTCTCCTCTCCTCGCCCAAGCTCCTTGCTTGAAGAGCCAGGAAAAGTTCTTTTCTAAAAAGTTTGCAAAAAAAAAAAAAATAGGAAAGAGTTTGGAATATGGTCACCTCCAAAAATTCCGGTCCATTTTCTCCTGACTTACTCCCTTAAAAAAAAAAAAGGACGCGCAATAGGTGGTAAAACACTTTTTCACCGGCCACTTTTCTCTACCTCCGATTCCCCGTTTTGCCAACCAAACGAAAGGAGATCTTGCCAACTCGCAAAAGGCATAAAAATCACACCGGGTTAATTATCCGGCCCTTGAGGGTCTCTAATGGAATAATCAAGAGGGGGCAGGAGGCCGTGGGGGGGGGAGGAAGGTGGGGAAAAGGCGATGAGGAAGAGATGCGGGCCAACTTTATCAAATAATATGCCTCCCCGTTATCTGTGCAAGGATTAAGCCTTCCTCTTGGAAGAAAAACCAAGCAGCGCATTTCGTTCCAGGCGCGATCCTCTGCGCGAAATTCCTTCCCCCTACCCTTCCCTCGGCAGGAGCCCCCCACCCCGCCATCCCTTAATTCCAGGTATTTAGGATGGAGGTGTTAATTGAGTTTAGAACCGAAGTGCTAAATAAACTTCTCCGGAATTCATCACCCCAACTGGGCAACTTCGGCGGAGCGACTTCGGGGTCCCTGCGGGAGACAGCCCGGTAGGGAAGACCCCCTGGCCGCTCGCTCTCCCCCGCACGTTTCAGAATCGGGGTTTCCCGCGGAGGACGGTCGGTGTCCCGTGGGAAAACCCGGCGGGCTGGCCTTGAAGCCGAACCTTTCTTTTCTCTTTAAGAAAAGTTTTTCGCGCTGCCAGAAACGGGATTGGCCCAATTCTGCGCGTTTTCCTCCGCCTCGCATTGAGCGGCTGAGATTCCATTCCCGATTAGGAAGGTTCATCGTTACGGTGGTTAACGAGGATGATGATGGTTTAATAAGGGTGACACTTTGGGGCAGAGAGGGGGGAGGATCGCCCTCGTCCCCCCCAAAAGACGGATTGAGCCAGCGTCGTCTCCTCGCCCGCCCTTCGCCTCTTTCTCCCCCGTAAGAGCTCCGAGGGGCCCGGAGAGGCCTCCCGAGCCCCGCGCCTAACCCCGGGGTGCTCCCCGGAATCCCGGTGTCCTCACGGGGCCTTCCTCCGCCTCGCCCATTGGCCGAGCCAGACCCCGAGCCGGCTGCCATTGGACGGCGGCGGAGGGAGGGGCCAGCGAGGAGTCAAAACTGGCCTTGCCCAAGAGAAGTTTGGAAAACTTTCCCCGGCCCTGGATGCGGGACTTCGCTTCGCGCGGGGCGCTGCCGAGGCTCCGGAGTGGCGCGCACGCTCGTTTATTTTGATTCGGTGCGCTTGTTTTTGTTTACACGCCGCCGGCGCTTCACTTTCGCCCGGAAGGGACGGGGACGGCCGAGTCAAAAGCGTCGGGGACCCAGCCAGCCCAGCCAGCGCGCTGCCTCCGTCCTCGTTCTTGGTCTGCTATTTTATTTTTTTCTGCGATAATTTTTTTTCACCCCGGTCTTTGGGGGCAGCGCGAGCAGATTAGATATTTCGGACCTGCCGGGGTTTCTATCTACGCCCCTCCCTCCCTCCATCATTTTAACCAGGCCACAATCGCCTTCCTCCTGCCCTCTTACGACGGGGGGAGGGAGGGAGGAGGAGAGCGAGCGAGCGAGCCAGGAGCAGAGATTGGAGCTTCCCGATCGTTTTGCCAAAGATATAAATATGAACCAAGCGGGCTCAGCTCGGGCCTGTTAACCAAGAGGCGAGGAGCCGGCCTTCGGTGGAGGAGTCTGGAAACGCTCGGGGGTCTCCGGAGCAGGGCGCCCCGTTGGCAGAGGGGCCGCCTTTCCTGCCGGCTCCTTCTCTACGATCTGACTTTTTGGGCGGGGGCGGCGGGAGGCCTCCTCGCCCTCCCGGAGCTGGGACAGCCATGCAGGCTCGTTACTCCGTCTCGGACCCCAACGCTCTGGGAGTGGTACCCTATTTGAGCGAGCAGAATTACTACCGGACGGCGGGCACCTATGGCGGCATGGCCAGCTCGCTGGGGGTCTACGCCGGCCACCCGGACCAGTACGCGGCCGGCCTGGGACGCTCGTACGGGCCCTACCCGGGCCACCAGCCGGTCCAGGCCCCGAAGGACCTGGTGAAGCCGCCTTACAGCTACATCGCGCTGATCACCATGGCCATCCAGAACGCGCCGGAGAAGAAGATCACGCTCAACGGTATCTACCAGTTCATCATGGAGCGCTTCCCCTTCTACCGGGAGAACAAGCAGGGCTGGCAGAACTCCATCCGCCACAACCTCTCGCTCAACGAGTGCTTCGTCAAGGTGCCCCGCGACGACAAGAAACCCGGCAAGGGCAGCTACTGGACGCTGGACCCCGATTCCTACAACATGTTCGAGAACGGCTCGTTCTTGCGCCGCCGGAGGCGCTTCAAGAAGAAAGACGTCTCCAAGGAGAAGGAGGAGACCCCGCGGGACAAACACCACAAGGAGCCGGTCAAGGCCGCTTCCGAGCTGGCTAAGGAGCCGCCCCCGGCTTCGGCGCCCGTCCTGGCTTCGTCGGACAAGAAAGTGGTCATTAAGAGCGAGGCCTCCTCGCCCGAGCTGCCCGTGATCACCAAAGTGGAGACCCTCAGCCCGGAGAGCGGCAGCGCCCTGCAGGACAGCCCGCGCAGCGTGGCCTCCACGCCGTCGCTCTCCACCGAAGGCTCTTTGCCCGGCGAGCCCCATCAGCCCCACCCTCACCCGCACCACCACCCGGCCGCCGGCGCCAACGGCTTGCCGGGCTTCAGCGTGGAGAACATCATGACCCTGCGGACTTCACCGGGCGGCGAGTTGAGCCCCGTGGGCCGGACGCCGCCGGGTCTTTGCGCCTCCTCTTTGCCTCTGGGCTACGGCCAGGCGCCCGCCTCGTCCATCTACAGCCAGGCCTGCAGCCAGGGGGGCTTGGGCGAGGCCGGGGGCAGCTACCAATGCAGCATGCGCGCCATGAGCCTCTACACGGGCGAGCGCAACGCGCATCTCTGCGGCGCCGGGCCGCTGGAAGAGGCCGCCGCCTCGCTGTCGGAGCCCCCGCCGCAAGTGGCCAACGGCGCCCCCTCGCCCCTGGCCGGCCTGAACCTGGCGCAAGGGGGGCAGCAGCAGCAGCAGCAGGAGACCTCCCTGCCTCCCAGCAACCATCACCATCAGCCCTCGCATCACCACCAACACCATCATCCACTCCCGCATCACCAAGCCCCGGGGCAAGCCGCCGCCGCGGCCGCCGCGGCCGCCGCCGCCTCTTGGTACCTCAACCACGCGTCGGAGATCAACCAGCCTCTTTCCAGCCACACCTTCGGCGCCCAACAACAGAGTTTCCCTAACGTGCGGGAAATGTTCAACACTCACCGGCTGGGATTAGAGACCTCGACGGCGCTGAACGAGCAACAGGTGAGCCCCTCCACCTGCGAGCTGTCCTACCGGGCTCCGCCCTCCATTTACCGCCACTCCGCCCCTTATTCCTACGACTGCGCTAAATATTGACCGGCCTCCGGGTTAAGCAGACAGACAGACAGACAGAGGGACAGAAAGACCCGGGAAAGGGGGCCTCGCCCCCAACTCAGCAGGCGGACTATAGAAGGAAAATTAGGCCTCTGTTTTTTAAAATTAGTTGGGGAAAGCCAACCAAATTGACTCTGTTTTTTCCCCCAAAAAACACATTTACGGGGGAAAAAAGAAAGGACAAAAAAAAAAATCGCCCCTCCCCCACTTCCCCGTCCAAAGTCAATAAAAAGGACCCTAAAATTCGATATATATTTTTTCAGGACTCATCTTTCCAGTCCAATTATTTCTGTTGGGGGGGGGGAATAAAACAGCCAACACTAGAAACGAAAAAAGAACAATGTGACGTGGGGTGTGGGCTTTCTTGAACAGAAATATTATTAATAATAATAGATGAGCGAAAAACGGATATTAAATATGTTGGCGATCGTGGGCAATATAAAATCTCTGATTCCACAAGGACGGCTTATCCAATGCTGAAAAGGGGGAGAATAATAATGGATATGCTAAATAAATATAAATGTATATGTCTTGTTATGGTTGGTTTTGTTTTAATGAGGGGGTTATTCCATTTATCGTGTTGTAAATATGTGTGGATTTTGAATTAGGCTTCCGTGGAGGGCCGTTAATATAATATTTAAAGTTGAGGTCACTGGATTATTCCTCTCTCAGCCCCCCTCCCCCCAAATGAATTATACTTTTCCTCTTATTTCTTTAGTTTTATGTACAAACTTTCATTAAAAAACTCCTTTTTAAAGTTAGTCTTTTTTTATATGAATAATTTATTTTTTCCCTTCCTTGTTGACTATTTCCTGCCTCCCAAAAGTGGAATAAGAAGAAGAGATTGGGGTGAGAAAACCAAATGTTTTTTTTAAATGGGGAAAGAGAAAGCAGAGGTTAGATTTATTTTACTTTTCTTGTAAAATAGAGTCCCCTTTCCATTTTTTTTTCTTTGAGCCTTTCCAAAGTCATCGCTTTGATTTTATGTGGTCTTCAAATTGTTGTATTCAATCTCTTGGACAAATAAGAATAATAAACCCGTTGCTGTTTATTTCTCCTTTGAAACAAAAGCGCATCTTGTGTCAATTTTTGCAGTTTCCTGACCGGCCCCAACTCCTACTCCTCAGTCTAGAAAGCTGCAGATCTGGGCCCTTGCAGACTAGATCCTGTGTGCGGGGAAGGGATCTCGGTTATCGGATGCGGGATCAGCGGAATGTCGGAGTTTTAGGTTAGGTTTATAGGCCGGACTGGCCGAAATCTTTAGACTGGATTTTATAGCTTGCCGTTCTCAATCTCAAACGAGCCGCTTCCTTCACCCGGTTTTAGGGAGCTCCGCCGATGGCCGCGATCCTGTGATACATATCAAAAGTTTAACCCCGACAGAGCAAGGCCAAATGACTGCGCAGAGCACAAGGGAAGGGGTCTCCGGCTTTCTCCCCCCACCCCAGAGGGAATCTGGGCCTGAGGTGGGTTAGAGTAAGGGAGACACGAGAGGGAGCCGCTTTCAACCTCCGGGGGAAACCCCTTTCGCGGGTGGATCGGAAATCTCGCTTTTCCCGCGACAGCCGGGGCTGAGGAACCCTGTCCCAGTTGGGGTACTTCGCTGCCAATAAGGCCCAGCTGGAAGGGTCCATAATCCGCGCTGTCGAGAAGCTGGAAGGACGCGGAATCCGGAGCCGCTCCGAATCTCGGGAGAAGTTAGACTAGGTCAGGTTTATATATATATTTAGGAGGTCCTTAACTGCTCCTTGTCCGCCTACGGGTCTCGGGATTGTAAATGCTTGATTTATTCCTTTAACTTTAAAAAAGAAAATTTTTTGGGAAGTGTGAATTAAGCTGGGCTTTGGGAAAGGAATTCGGAGCTGGTGGAAACAGAAGAGCAGCGGGGGATCTGGGTCGTTTCCTTTCGACTCCCGGCCCCGTCAGGGGAACAAGCTAGCTAGGTCAGTCTGGTAGGCAGAGAAGGAAGACAGGAAGGAAGGAATGAACGAACGAAGGAAGGAAGACAAGAGGAAAGAAAGGAACGAAGGAAGGAAGGAAGAGGAAAGAAAGGAAGGAAGGAAGGAACGAACGAACGAATGAAGGAAGACAAGAGGGAAGGAAGGAAGGAAGAGAGGAAGAAAGGAATGAACAAACGAAGGAAGACAAGAGGGAGGGAAGGAAGGAAGACAAGAGGAAAGGAAGGAAGGAAGGGAGGGAGGGAGGAATGAAAGAAGGAAGGAAGACAAGAGGGGAGGAAGGAAGAGAGGAAGGAAGGAATGAACGAAGGAAGACAAGAGGGAGGGAAGGAAGGAAGGAAGACAAGAGGGAAGGAAGAAGGGAGGGAGGAAGACAAGCGGAAAGAAAGGAAGGAAGGAAGGAAGACAAGAGGGAAGGAAGGGAGGGAGGGAGGAAGACGAGGAAAGAAAGGAAGGAAGGAAAGAAAGAAAGAAAGAGAGAGAGAAAGAGAGAAAGGGAAAAAGAAAGAAAGAGAAAAGAAAGAAAGAAAGAAATTGACAAACTGAAAGAGGTGGCTGGGAAGGGCAGGAACTGTCATAGCTTTTCTGAATCTCCTTCAGCCCAATCTTTATATCTATCAATCACTAAGATAGAGCCATCACTCAAAAGTAAATTGCCCTTCACTTAATTAAATGGACATCTGCAGTTTTTGTTTTAACTGTGAACATAAACTGGACCACAGTTTGGTTCTTCTGTTCTTCATTCAGGAAGCTTAATGTTTAATGGGTGAACATCCAGATAAAAGAGGCATTTATTTTCCTTGAAAAATATTTGTTTCTGATACTATAATAGGAAACCCATTTAATATGGCTCTTTATACAAAAGGTATGGTTTGAATATGAACATAGAACATAGAATAAAAGGGCTGGAAGGGACCCTAGAGGTCTTCTAGTCCAACCCCCTGCACAAGCAGGAGACCTTATACCATTTTGGACAAATGGATGTCCAGTCTCTTCTTAAACACCTCCAGTGATGGAGCACCTACAACTTCTGGAGGCAATTGATTAATTGTTCTAACTATCAGGAAATTCCTCCTTAGTTCTAGGTTGCTTCTCTCCTTTGTAAGTTTCCATCCATTGCTTCTTGTTCTACCCTCAGGTGCTTTGGAGAAACCATGGCAATCTTGCCTAATTTTTGGTTTTGAACAGTAGGTAAATGGAACACCAATTTAGCCAAAGTAAACCTGTTAACCTGCTTCTGCTTGGCATTTTCCTCCATCAAAGCATAATTCATGATCCTTTAGTTTTTTTTGGAGGGGGGTTCTCTGAAAGAAGATCTACTTTCTCAGATAGCATCTAAGTTTCTTGAGGTCCTCTTCTCTGCTACTGTTTGTATCTAAGAATAGAATAGAATAGAATAGAATTCAGAACAGAACAGAACAGAACAGAACAGAATAGAATAGAATAGAATAGAATAGAATAGAATAGAATAGAATAGAATAGAATAGAATAGAATAGAATTCTTTATTGGCCAAGTGTGATTGGACACACAAGGAATTTGTCTTTGGTGCTCTCAGTGTACATAAAGAAAAATAAAATATTCATCAGGAATCATAAGATACAACACTTAGAGGTACTCATAGGTTACTAATAAGCAATCAAATCATACTAGGAAGCAAATCAAACAATATAAATTGTAAAGATACAAGCAACATGGTTGCTTGTATCTTTACAAGGAAGCAAGATGTGGTTAAAATGGTTGGAAAAAGACAAGCTTCAAAACTTCCTAGAATAGCCTCCATCAAGAGAGACAGGTAGAAAACCTGATTTCTGGCTGCTTGCTACCATAGGAGTGTAGCAGTCTTAGCTATGAATTCGCCCAACATTATTAACATCTTTGAATTTCAGAAATGCAAGAGAACGAAAACAGTTTTCCATTCACCTGGCCTATTCTATGGGTTATTTCCATTCCCTGTATTTGTAATACAGGATAGTCCTTGACTAACAAGTGTTCATTTAGTGACCATTCAAAGTTAGAAACAGCACTGAAGAAAGTGACTTATGACCCTTTTTCATACTTAATGATTGTTGCAATGATCCCCATGGTCAAAATTCAGATGCTTGGCCACTGACTCATATTTATGACGGTTGCAGTGTCCCCCAGGGTCACGTGATCTGCTTTTGCGACCCTCTGACAAGCAAAGTCCATGGGGAAGGAAGCCAGATTCACTTAACAACCATGTTACTAACTTAACATCAACTTAACAACTGTGGCAGGAAAAGTTGTAAGATGGGGTAAACTCACTCGACAAATGTTTCACTTAGCAACATGGTCGTAACTCAAGGACTACCGGTATAAACACAGACTTACTCTAGAGAGTTTTGAAGGGCCTGGAATTCAAGTCGACATTGGCCTGAGCTTGTGGCTGGCTTGGTGGGTTTATGGGCTGGATCCCCAGACATAAAGATGGACTTAAGTTAGAGAAAGTAATCGCCATCCTGGTGCCCAGATTTAAACTAAATCTTTCTTCTTAAATTCTTCCACTCGTTTTTTCGCCCCTTCTCCTTGTGTGTGTGTGTGTGTGTGTGTGTGTGTGTGTGTGTGTGTGTAGGGGGAGGGGAGTATGGCAGGACTGGCGCCTTTAATTTCTCTCGTTCTTTTGATGTTGAAAAGAATTTGCATGGGCTGGAAAGCAAATGTGCAACCATGCATGATAATTTTGAGCTGGCACGGGGATGGGGTGGGATCTGAATGGCAGTTGATTTGGTGGGGGGGGGGAGAATGCTTTTGGAGCATTGAATTTTGGAGCATCCACTGATTTTATTCATGGGATAAAAATCCCACCTTTCATAAAATAATAATTCAAGGGGGCAGGCATAACTCTACCTCTTATACCCCCCCCTCAACAAGGACTCTGCAAAGAAGCGCGAATTCAAAGTCATGGCTGAATGTGGATTGACCACTATAACCAATACACCTTACTGCCTCTCCTTTAGAACCCCCTTTTGATTCTGGGGTGTGATGCCACCAGGTTGTGCTGCCTTAGCTTTGATTGGAACTTACGGCTGCTGTTGGACAGATCTTTCTTGTAGAGTTGATAAGGTAAAAAAGCTGGCTTCAAGGCTTCTACTCACTTGGTGTGTGAAATAAAGGAGAGAGAAATAAAGGAGGAGAGGAAGGAAGGAGGGAGGGAGGGAGAAAGAGAAAAGGAAAGGAAAGATGAAGAAGGGAAGGGAAAGGAAAGGGAGGGAAGGGAAGAGAAGGGAAGATGAAGAAGGGAAGGGAAAGGAAGGAAAGGGAAGGAAAGGAAAGGAAAGAAGAAGGAAAGAAGAAGGAAAGAAAGAAAGAAAGGGAAGGGAAGGGAAAGGAAGGGAAAAGGAAAGGGAAAGGGAAAGGGAAAGGAAGGGAAGATGAAGAAGGGAAGGGAAAGGAAAAGAAAGGAAGAAAGGAAAGGAAAGGAAAATGATCAGAAAGAGACTGTGGTTAGAGGAGAAAATTGGTTTAGCTTTCTGATGGAGAGGACCAAAACCTCACACTAATTTCATGCTATTCGGCTTTTCCAGGGCCTGTTTTTTAACAGTCCCTTTTTTTGCCCTCGCTGGCGTTGATCAGAATGTTGCCTATAAAACTCAGCTATTTAAATGAACTTTCATTTTGTTAATTAGATCATGTTTCCTTTTAGGAGGGACTTGCCTTGAGATCCCTTGATTTAAAAATTGCAGAATGGCCCTTTTTATCATTTTATGAACCCAAAGAAAACAAAGCTTGTAGGTGGACTTAAATCTCCCCCCCTGACTTTTTTAATGGGCCAAACTTTTTACCAAAGGGGTTCGCTAACTCTTGATCTCCAAGAAGAAAACTACATTCACACATCATGCTTAACCCCATAAGAGCAGTCCTTAACTTATGACACAGCTGGGATCCCAATTCCCATCATCAGCCAAGAGGGCTATTGAGTGAATGGAACCCAGGTTTATAACCTTGTTAGCTATGGTTGTTAATGCAAATCATTGCCGTTGCTAAGTGAATCACAGCGGCTGCTATGCTAATCCAGCTTCCTTCCTTGATTTCGCTCCTTGGAAGCTGGCTGGGAAACTCTCAAAAAGGAGATCACGGGATCCCAGGATGTTACAACTTCATAAGCGCATGTTGGTTGCCAAGTGCCCAAATTTTTACCACGTGACCCCTGGGGATGCTGCAATGGTCATAAGTGTGAGGACTGATTGTAAGTTGCTTTTTTAGTGCTGTTATCAATGAATGGTTGGAAGTGGAGAACTACCTGTAACCTATTTCCTGCATTCGCACTGCTTTGCAAGTCATAAATTAAGCAACATCCCAAGCGAGGCACACAAAACGGGCAAAGATGACAACTAACCGTATTTTGCCTGCTGTCGGAATGATCTTTCTTTGGTTTAATAACTTTCTTCTCTACATTCTCATTTGTTGTTCTTCTGGCTTTGAACCTGGCTTGTTTGTACCTCAAATTTAGAGACTCTTTGTAGATACCTTCTTCATTAACTGCCATTGGCCCTGCGATCTGGTGATCAGTAATCCGGTTTGATAAACGAGCGTATGCGACAGGCAGATGGGGAAACGGCTGAAAAGTGACTTGGATGCTCTAGAACAGTGTTTCCCAACCTTGGCAACTTGAAGATGTCTGGACTTCAACTCCCAGAATTCCCCAGCCAGCATTCGCTGGCTGGGGAATTCTGGGAATTGAAGTCCAGACATCTTCAAGTTGCCAAGGTTGGGAAACACTGCTCTAGAAGGAGGCTTGGACCAAACCAGAGACAGGCAGCGACAGTTGGTGGTTTGGGGGGCCCACACGTGCACTTGTGTAAAACACGCAACTGTGCCCATGCACGCGATCCTTTGTCGGCGCCCTTTTCTCAAGCAAAGCCGCGTTTCCAAAGGTGGCTTGGAAATGGCGCAAAGCAAGACCATCCTGGAGACCACAGAAGGATGCCATCAAGTACCATTTGTGGTCTGTGGCTTACCCATTGGTGGAGCAGACCTCAAATCTGTTTGTTTATTAAATTAGAAAATTTATATGCCATCCACTCCCAACAGCTCTGGATGGTTGGCAGGATACAGTTATAATATCCATTCAGATCCACTAAAAAGGCAGAGAAAGACCATTAATAACAATGATTAAGGTAAGTCTCTTCTGAGAGTTGGTCACATCCATGCATTTTTCTTGGCAGCAGGAAGGTGGTTTCTCATTGCTTGCTTTAAAAAAAACCAAAACCAAAACTTTTCCAGTCAAGGCAATAGCTCTGGCATTTCCTGGTGGTGTCCCATCCCTAAACAAGCCAACTCTGACCCAGATTAGCTAAGCTACTACCGGTATGTCTCAGCCCAATCCACCCCACAGGGTTGTTGTTCTGGGGAAAATAGGAGGAGAAGGAAGGAGTATTAGGTGTGTTCGCTATCTCGAGTTATTTATAAAAATAATAGAGGAGGGATAAATAAAATAATAAAATAAAATTGCAACTTTTAAAAAGAATAATGACATGGATCTCTCTCTCTCTGTGTCTCTGTCTCTGTCTCTGTCTCTGTATCTCTCTCTCTCCCCCATTTCTCTCTCCCTCTCCCTCTCCCTCTCCCTCCCTCCCTCCCTCTCTCTCTCTCACTCTCACTCACACTCACACTCACACACACTTGTGTGTTCATTACATGAAGGCATGAATCGTTTTTCAGTCACCTGATGGGGTAGGTGGAAGCTAAAGTCCACATATTTTAAAGTTGCCAAGGTTGAGAAATCTTGCTCTCTTTGGATAACTATTTAAGAGACTACTGATAATCAAGTCCGTTTTCAATGTATACAACATTCTACCTAAATACATTTTCATGCCTGTTTCCATTGTGGACTTAGAACCGCTGAGACCAGCAGCACATTCTGAACCCAAGTCACGGGGGCAACGTACCTGCCGCCACTTTTTAAAATCAGGACTGGTGCCATTGGGTGATATTTGCAAGATCTGAAGACCTCCCTCTCCTCTTTTAAAATCTTCCCCTTTTCTCAGCGAAAGTGAAGCTGTAAGAAAAAAGGAGGTCTCTTTTTTTGCAGCTTTGAGTTAGATAATTCATGGATAAATCAGACATTGTCTCATCTTATGCCGCAGCCTCTTAGACACCCAACGTTTTGCTTTTAAACTAAACTTCCTTCTTAATCTTAGAGGGGGGGGGGGAGAGAGAGAGAGGAACAGGAGTTAAGCATCGGATCAGGAGAGGCTGAAATTCCAACCTCGGCCCAGCTCCAAGCTTGATTGAAAGTCCTCGCATTTAAGCAGGGCAAGCGAAAACCTATGGCTGGGTTCACAGTACGACCCACTCGATTCTCGATTCTCTGCAGCCAGAGTCGCGCGCATGAACAGATCTCTCCCGGTGATCCGTTCTCCCCTCCTCTTCCAACCTTACGCTTTGATCCTAAAGGAGCAGAGTTCAAGGACTGGACGTAAGGATGCGCTCAAACCAACCGCGACTTTAATAATCAAGGTGTTAAAAGTAGGGGTGAAATTCAATTCCCCCCCCTACCGGTTCTATGGGCGTGGCTTAGTGGGCGTGGCAGGGGAAGGATACTGCAAAATCCCCATTTCCTCCCCACTCTGGGGCCAGCCAGAGGTGGTTTTTGCCGGTCCTCCGAACTACTCAAAATTTCCGCTACCGGTTCTCCAGAACCTGTTAGAACCTGCTGAATTTCACCCCTGGTTAAAAGTGAGCAGGGGGTTGGACTAGAAGACCTCCAAAGTCCCTTCTAGCTCTATTCTGATTGAAGTATCGGCGGGGGTGGGAAGGAAAGCGAAGCAGCTCCGGACTCTCTTTTTCAGCCACGAAACGATCCGGGCGATAGGACGAGATTTCGGAGATGGGAGAAGAAGATTCTCCCCAGGGGCCAATCAAGAGCTCGCAGGCTTCTGATTGGCGCTTCTAAAAATACCGTATATCTCTTAAGTGCGGGGCTGTCGCGCATTGTCTTCTCTGTCTTCTCTCGTTCCAAAGTGGGCCGGTTTCCTTGACTGGTTCCGGAGTCTTTTTTTGCGATCCTTTTTTTCTCCCCCCCCCCCCGCGCCTCTGATAATGCGGATTATTCTTTGAACCCGTTGGGTCTGGAGGTCTGTGGTGCTTTTTTTTGCTTTTGTTTAATCGTTTCCAAGAAGGAAGGCGAGCCGGGGCGATTCCCAGCCCAATGTTCCTCTCGCGAAAGGTTAGGAGGGAAGAGCGGGTCAGTCCTTCCCTGCCGCCCGGATCTTTGAATCCGAATTGGATCTCGAAGATCCGAATTGACATTGGAAGCGGCGGGGTGTGTGTGTAAGAGGAGGCATTCGGAGCGCAGCCTCCCCAACGGAGCTACTTCGGATCCCGTTTTCTGCTGCCTTCTGGCTCAGCCGAGGCAAATATCGGGGAGTCTTTATCCCCAAAGAGGGGGTCCCCATCATTTAATTCAAGGACGCGGGTCAGAAAGAACGCAGAGTGGGGTCCCCCGCGCGTGGGTTTTCACTGGAGGGACGTCCGTGCTTCCCCCCCCCCCAGAGACCAACCTCCTACCAAGGGCTCGTTAAGGTTTCCTTTCTCTTGCCTGGCTGGGCTCCTCCCCTCAAAACTCGCGTGTTTCCCTTTTCTGCTGCAGCCGGCTTTCTCGCGCTTAGAAAGAGACGCGTGTAAGCTTCTCCCCGGGAGGGCGTCCGTCCGGAAATAGGCTTAGCTTCTTGCAATCCTTTCATTGTCCATCCCGCGATTTCCTAGGAAGGGTGGGGAGACCAGGATGGCTGGTCGACCGGTTTAGCCAGGATTGATGCTGGTTGGCTGCATTCGCCCCGTTGTGCACCTTTGTCCAGCCCGACTGAGGAATTCTCTGCAGGGCATGGTTCAAACAACAAACAAACAAACAAACAAAAACCTTGCACAGGGCAGCGATGAGAAGGCCCACCTGGTTTGAGAAAAGAAGGACTGGGGGTGACATGATAGCAGCATTCCAGTATTTGAGGGGGCTGCCCCAAAGAGGAGGGGGTCAAATTATTCTCCAAAGCACCAAAAGGCAGGACAAGAAACAATGGATGGAAAGTAACCAAGGAGAGAAGCAACCTGGAATTAAGGAGAAACTTCCTAACAGTGAGAAGAATTAACCAGTGGAACAGCTTGCCACCAGAAGGTGTGGGCGCTCCATCATTGGAGGTTTTTAAAGAAGAGACTGGACAGCCACTTGTCTGAAATGGTTTTTGATGGCGAACCTATGGCACTTGTGCCAGAGGTGGCACGCAGAGCCCTCTCTGCTGGCACATGCACCGTTGCCCAGGTCAGACCTCCGTGGCGTTTCTTTCGTGAGCTTCTCTTTCCCTGCAAAGGACAAAACAGAAGCTCATGAAAGAAGAAGATCAGCTGGTCTTTAGGTTTCTGCTGCGCATGCATGCATGTTTGCACATGTCCACGTATGCACCTTTCAATTTGGGCATGCGTGCACGCAGTTTGGGCACTCGGGGTCTAAAAGGTTCGCTATCACTGGTTTAGGGTCTCCTGCTTGAGCTCTATTCTGATGGACCTTGGGTTGGCCATGTTAGCTTTTTTGAACATACCCCTGGAGACCCCCTCAGTGCATTGAATTGTTAAGGGACGGTGAAGTTGGCCTCCTATACAGGTACTGTAGTCCTCCAGATACAACAGTTCATTTAGTGAGCATTCAAAGTTACAATGGCACTGGGAAAAGGTGGCTTATGACTGTTCTTTCACACTGCAGGAGCCCCATGGTCCCCTGATTAAAATTCAGCCATTTGGCAACTGGCTCGGATTTATGACGGTTGCAGCGTCCCTGGGCGGGTCATGGGATCAACTTTTGTGACCTGACAAGCAAAGTCAATGGGGAAGCCAGATTCACTTAACAACGGTGTTACTAACTTAACAACTGCAGTGGTCACAAAAGGGGGATCGCATGACCTTGGGACACAGCAACGGTCATAAGTATGAACCAGTTGCCGAGCCTCTGAATTTTGATCACATGATCATGGGGATGCTACAAAGTCGTAAGTGTTGAAAACTGGTCATAAATTGCTTTTTCCAGTGCCGTTGTAACTTTGAACGGTCACTAAATGAACTGCCGTAAGTCAAGGACCAGCTGTATTTAATTTATTATTGCACTTTTATCATTCCCAGAGAAAGCTCCACCTCTGCTCCCAATGGACCAGTTTTCTTAACTCTGTCTCTTGATGCGAGGGTCAAGAAATATCATTTCTACGAATATTTAAGGAAGCCATAAAGTTTAAGGCATTGTCATTCTTTGCTTTGTAAGCCTACAGAGAGTCTCTTAATTGGAGGGGCATACAAGCTTGATCAAATAATGAATATATTTTGCACAGGTCCAATATATATTTATATACTGTATATATGAATATATTTTGCACAGGTAAAGGGAAATGTTATTTTGGATGTGCACCTTCAGCCAGCTTCTGGCAAAGTGCCTGGGAATTTTCTGTAGAATTAGCTCAGGGGCTTTCAAACCAAAGAGTAGAGAGTTTTGGAGTTTCAAAGGGACTAGTAACTTGATGGTTTCAATAGAGGAGAACTTGGGATGTCATAGTTTACACCTTTCTCAAGTTAGGGCAGGGCTTGAGAAGAGATATGTGAGTGAATTTTCTGTAGATTTAGCTCAGTGACTTTGGGACCAAAAAGTAGAGAGTTTTGGAGTTTCAAAGGGACTAGTAACTTGATGGTTTCAATAGAGGAGAGCTTGGGATGTCATAGTTTACACGTTTCTCAAGTTAGAGGTGACAGAGAAGGGGGAGGCAGAAAGATGCACAAAGTGAATGGAGGCCTGTGTCAAATCCTTTGTCTCTCCACGACCATCAAACACCCCCCCCCACACACACATGTGCGTGCGCACACACCTTTTTTTTCCTGAACTGCAACCATCTTTGAAGTAACCTATGACGCCAGTAAATAAAAACAGAGATAAATATCAGACCCACCAAACGTTTATACAAAAGCTAACCATCCCCGAAGCTTTATATAATCACTATCCAGCTGTGTGCTCTTGTAAAGTTGTTGTAAATCCCCCCCCCTTTTTTCCCCTTGTAAACAGGAAAGTACATAATGTAAAGCAACGGGCTGGAGATCACAAATACTCAGGCTTTGTCTTGGGGGGGGGGCATTGCTAAGTGTTCCTTTTCTAATGAAGTTTGGGAGGGCGCCCCATCCCTGAATGACCCCGGAATGGAGGTAATTACAATAATAATAATAATAATAATCTGTCCTCAAATGCCATCAAAGGATACCTTCCCCTTCTGCCCACACAAAAGGTTTGGATTATAGCATGAGGCTGACTGTCAAACACATACGAGACCACTTTGCTTGAGTTTGCTTTGCAAGGAGGAGAGAAGGCTGGGTAGAAGAAACTACCTCCTGGGTGGCCATGGTGGAACAAGACAAGGCCATGTGGCTTCTTCTTCAAGTTAGGAGAGACTTGGTTGCCTTCAACAAAGACAGCAATCAAGACACCCCTTGGAGATCATTTACCGACTGGATTTTAATTTTGTCCTCCAAGCAAGCATTTTCCACACTGGACCAGGAGTCTCCAACCTTGGCAACTTTAAGACCTGTGGACTTCAACTCCCAGCGATGCTAGCTGGGGAATTCTGAGAGTTGAAGTCCACAGGTCTTAAAGTTGGACACCCCTGCACTAGACCCAAATTTAGCTTTTCAACGACCTCAGGAGGTCATTCGACCGAGGACTCACTCAAAGCCAAGTGAGAATATGAAGAGGGAGATCTTTCATTGCTCATAACTTGCCTTGAAATGTTCTCCACCACAAGGCCTACCACACAAGGCCTACCACCCTTTAATGCTACCTTATTCTCACTTGTCGTCCAAGATGAAAGCTGGCTTTCTGAGTTGAATGCATGTTTTTCAGAATTGTTCATCGTCCTTCAGCAGAACCTGTGATGGAGTTTACAATCTCAAGAGCTGGCCAAATTTAATTTAATTTAATTTAATGTAATTTAATTAAAAGTTCTTATAGGCCGCCCAATCCCAATTGAGGTGAGGAAGAGTATGATCCTAACATGCTTTCTCCTGTGAGTAAAAGAAGCTCACAAAATGAAAAATGGATGGACTACGGATGAGCTGCCAACTGGGGAATTCTGGGAGTTGAAGTCCACACATTTTAAAAGGGCCAAGGTTGAGAATTACTGCCTTTACCTGAAGACTTTAGCATTCATGAAAGTAAGGAGATGGGGAGACTTTCTCAGAAAAATCTCCCCCAAATTTGCTGCTGACTTGTCTTTTCTCTTACAGCCATTGAAGGTGAAAACAATTCACTCTGCAGAACAATTGTATTAAATGCAAAAATTAAACTAACATGACTTTACATTCAGGCTGTTTCTGATGCTGTTCATTTTGTCCTTTACCAGTTTTGGAGTGAAACTTTTGTTTTGTTTCTCCAAAGCCAGGGAGTGTACATGTCTGGTAAAAAAATTGAAAAACCCTGAAAGGAATGTTAAGGGTGAAATCAGGCTCAATTTCATTCAAAGCTGAAAGCAGAAGAGTTGGTTCACTGCCAGGGCCATAGAAAGACTATTCAAATTTGTCAATACAGCTGATGAAGTGGTGATCCATGACAATGCATACGATAACAAAAGTGGTTAAGTTTTGCACGGATTTTGCAAATTCACATCGGTGTGGCTTGACTATAAAGCTCGCCTCTGGTTACTAGAAGAAATAGTCTGTTCAAAACAGGAAGCTTCACACTTTGTATATGGCATGCATGGTGTTTGCAGCTGACACACTCCAGATGCCAGCTGGGTAACTGTGTGTGGTGTGTGTGGGTGTTGTGTGTGTGTGTGTTGTGTGTGTGTGAGAGAGAGAGAGGAGAGAGAGAGAGAGAGAGAGAGAGGGAGAGGGAGAGGGAGAGGGAGAGGGAGAGGGAGAGGGAGAGGGAGAGGGAGAGGGAGAGGGAGGGAGAGAGAGAGAGACAGAGTATATTTAAGGTACCAGAGTGGAAAGTGGGAGGCCATGAGTACTTTGGGTCAATCACCAGGAGACTGTGAGCTCTAGTACCACCTTAGGGCATAAAAGCTGGCTGGATGACTTTGGAGTTTGGGCCAACCACCAGAAAACTGTGAGTTTTAGTCCTGCCTTAGGCATGAAAGTCAACTGAGTGACTTTGGATCTCCCTCTCCCTCTCCCTCTCTCCCCTCCCTCCCTCTGTCTCTCTTTCTCTCCTCATTCCTATCTCTCTCTCCACTCATCTCTCTCTCTCTCTCTCTCTCTCTCTCTCTCTCCTCTCTCTCTCTCTCTCTCTCTCTCTCTCTCTCTCTCTCTCTCTCTCTCTCTCTCTCTCTCTCTCTCTCTCTCTCTCTAATCTATCTATCTATCTATCTATCTATCTATCTATCTATCTATCTATCTATCTATCTATCTATCTATCTATCTATATCTATCTATCTATCTATCTATCTATCTATCTATCTATCTATCTATCTATCTATCTATCTATCTAACTATCCACTCACCCAACCCACCCATCCATCCTGGCCACATGAAATGCTGAACAAGAGAAGTTGCATGTCCTGCAGCAGCTGACCTAAAGCAGACCCAAGAATGAGACCAAAACGAGAACGCCCCAATGGTTAATTTAGAAGCAAAATTGTCGAAAGAGGAAAGGTGGACCTTAACTTGCTTGGAACTGGAAAAGACCAGCAGACGGGGCCTTTGTGTGCACCTTGTGCTAACACATTTGGGGCTGGGTACCAGTGAAAACATTTGGTGGTGTTTCCCCCCCCCCAGAAATAAACAAAGCTAACCAAGTAACTAACTCCAAGCATGGGGGTGGGG